>MU865463.1:0-51752 GCA_033297215.1 Podospora fimiseda | reverse complement strand
TCCAGCCATACTCCCAGGAATCTGGCCGACTCAACGGGAGCTAACCCTGGGTTCCCTTCTCCCAGGATCTGTACCTTCTCCGTTCGAGGTTGTCTCCGGCCCACATAAAAAAACCACACTCTCCTCCTTCGCCGGAGGGAACAACCCCATTTTTAGCCTCTCTTCATCCATCCTACTCTTTTCGTTCTTCCATCCTGCCCCAAGTCTACTGAGCCAATGCATAATCTCCACCTATCCTTTGCTTTCTTCACAAACTGGTCCAACTCTTCTCTCAAAAGAATGTCCGCCTCAGTTTTTTTTCTCATCATCCGGCTTCAGCCACTTCACCGTCCTTACTCCTCGCCCACTCCGGCACTACCCTGTTATCCCAGACATGATATAACTTTTATGTTTTTCCTCGCTGATCCATATCCCCTTCAACCATTTGACGCTCGTCCTCCGATGTACCTGGGAATTATGACACGAACATGGTATCCATGATCGGGTGGTAGGGGCAGATCGTTCATATACATGGACATGTTGATTGCAGGGTGGTTGAGAGGTGTAACATCTAGACGGTGCAGTTTCCAGAGAAGACGAGGGACAGGACCATGGTTACGGATAAATTGTAGTTCGTTAAGGGTAATGCAAGACCACCAGTGTAGAGCGCCGAGAGTGGTGGTTCTGCGTTCATGGGATGTCTTCCCGTCAGGCGGATGAGAGCTAAAGAATGCGGGAGCCAGTTGTCAGGAGTAAACTGGTCTTGTTCGTCGATGGAGATGGATGTTCGGTTGTGTTCTGAGGGCAGGGGCGTGTGCCGTCGTTTTGTTGGAGGGAGGAGATGTACTCGGCTTCATGGCGGAGGGCGGCTAACAGTGCGCGCTCTCGGGGAGAGGGAGGAGGATGTTTCTTCTTTTCGCTGCGCCAGGAAACCTCTTGTTGGACCCTACCGCTCTCGCCGGTTGTGAATCCTTTCTCTTGCTCTTCTTCAGGTTAATCGGCCACTTCTTCTGATTCTTGACCCAATTCTCTGACGTCTCCAACACCTAACGCCAACCAAGCGATCTGTTTTGATGATGTTGAAGATAAAGCAATGTTTGATGCTCGATGACGTCTCAAAAATTGACCAGTCTTTTCTTTTGTATGGTGTCTTGTAACTCGTGCCGCTTCCGCATCGCCTTCAGACGGTCGTGGTCATCATGGTCCGTACCGCTTGTACCCGTTCGATGACCATCTCTATTTTTGTACCCAATCCCGTGCGAACTTCGTCTGGCCCAGTCTGGCTCGTCCTTGATTTCCTGTTTTGATGAGCCCGGGTGATTTATCACCTTGACTTCTCACGGAATCGAGAATATTGCGTGGCATGTTGGGTGATGGTTGCGCAAGGACTTGCTATCTCCCATCATCCGGCAGATGGAAAAGATATCGGGTATTTCGTTGCAAAATTGGTCATGAATGGCACGGGGGATTTCACAGGGCATGATGACGTTGATTCACAGTCATGTGGTTCAAGCGGGGAAAGTGTCAGAGCACATGGAGAAGGTGCCCTGGTTGCACAACACCTGCGGCTCGTTATCAAAGAAATATCAAACAGGCTATTAGATAGCTAGAGTCCTCATGATCAGTTGAAATTGATGCTGTTGAACCCAAGTTGGTTGTCCTGTTCTGGGCCGATCACTGCTTTGTATGGACGTAAATGCAGATTTACTGAAGTACTTTGGTTGGGTTGCACCAACAGCAGTGGTCCTACCAAACAGACATTTTCGGTATAACCACGTGTTACTGAAACGCGTTGGCATCTGATTTTCTTTTGGTTTGTTTACTTGTTCCACCTCAAGTTTTGGGTAGTTCCTTATCACAAAACCATACGATTTCCTCACCAGTCCCAAACTTCCGGAGGTCATCATGGCCTGGCCCGTTTCTTCATCCACATCAAATGAGCGGCATATAACTGCCTATATAAGTTGCGCCCCAAGTCTGCATAGTCTGCCGACAACCACCGAACTACTCACTCAGCGATGCCGCAAACCATAATGATGATCAGACACGGGGAGGCTCTCCATAATAAGGACCGTATGTCATATTCTTGGCAGTTCTTGTCTTTGACACGTCGATTCACTGACGATGGCCTCCTTTAGCCCAGTTCAAACAGAGTCGCGATCCCGGTTTGACAGAAGACGGCAAAAAGCAATGTAGAGAACTACGGGATCACCTAAAGGAGAAACTCGAAAACACCAAAGTTGACCTGATTATTGTGAGCCCGATGCAAAGAACCCTCGAAACCGCCATGATTGCTCTTGACTGGTTGATCGAGAAAAATAAGGTGCCCGTGGAGGCTTCAGCGTTGTGGCAGGGTAAGTCGACCTCGGATTCGTGCTTTCCTAGCCACTAATATTCCCCTCGGCAGAAATCTACAGTAAACCATGCGATACAGGTCGCCCCGTCGCAATCTTCAAGGACGACTTCCCCCTCGTTGACTTTACCAAGCTCGAGCGCGAAGGAATCTGGCCAGACAAGACATCTGGAAGAGCACATTTATATCACCCCTCCAAGGAGGGCGTTTTGTACCGCGCCGAAACTGCCACCAAGAATCTGGTTGGAAGACCGGCACGATATATCATCGTCGTCAGCCATAGTGGGTTCATGCGAAAGGCTCTTTTTGGACGCTGGTTTGGTTTTGCGGATTATCGAATATTTAATCTTCCCGGAGAAGATGGACCATGGGGTGACTGGTTGAAGTGGGAGGAACAACCAGGAAGTGAGACGGGTGGGATGGGTCGAAGCAAAGCTGAAAAGGTTGTTGTGGGAACGGATTTGTATATTCCCTGAGGTTATTTTGTTTTCTGTTATTATTGTTTTTATCGTTTTTGGTAGGTGTAGTCTCTTTTAGTTCAGCGATTATCCATTCAACATGGCTATTGAAAAGCTAATTTTACTCCATTGTTGCTCAAAAACTACCACTGAAAGTTACGTATATAAGACGACAGGCCCTGAAACAGCTTGCACTTGCCCTTAGAGCCACCCATGACAATCAAGGACGAAACCTGACGACGTGAAATTTGCACCCGAGCTCCACTTGCTGTTTTCTTTCTCTTTTCAATGTTGAACCCTTCCATTCTTTTCATTCTCTCCATCTTTCTGCATTCTTTCCCACGCGCTTTTCTTCATCACTATCTCTCCCACTGGGCAATCCTCATTCTTTACGCAAACCCATTCGCCAGTGCCGTATTCTTCCGGAGCGCGCCTCTTCCCGCGACCACCTCCGCGCATCAACAGATTGCCCGGTCTGTAGGAAGGATGCGTCTGCATGCGCCGAATGACACTAGCATGGATGCGAGCATCGTCGGGTATGTCTCTAACCTCGCCACACGGGAGAGGCCATCGAATAGGCTTCCACGAACCATCTTCTTGCAAATCCATGCGACGGAATGGCATATACCTGTGGGATCGGTGGTCAGTAATTTTTCTCTTCAAATCTCATCGTCAATGTCAACCTACTCCATAATCTTCCACGCCAAAACTGACGCCTTGCTGAGTCCACAGTCGAACTCGAGGGAATCATGAATAAGCGCAACATGAGCCTTGTGCATGAGCTCCCGCCACGACAATTGCTCGACCTCTCTGTTTTTCTCGTTCGAACCGTTCGCCCGAGACGAATTGAACGGCTCCTTGAAAGTCGGCGACTTCAAGGGTAGAGGCGAACTCATGCTGCTGGTCCGGAGAAAGATTCCTGGCAAAGGCGGGCGCTCTTGATCTTCTGCCTGTTGCTGGTCCGGAGCTATGTCATCAGTGCCTTCAGCCTCACAGTTCTCCTGGTGCTGAACGTTATCCTGGTCGGTACCGTGGACCGCTTCGAGACAGCCCATCTCCTGCATTTTCTCGACATCAAACTGCAGACCCGCCTTGATAGCCTCATGGACCATCCATACAAGGGGAACGTGACTGGCAGATTTGGAGTCTGAAAGCATCTCCCATCCACCGCCAATGTCAGCATGTCCGCCGGCGAACCAGACTTCATCGATGTCCTGTTCGTGCTCATCTTCCGACTCGGCAATGGAGTCGTCATCGACATCCTCAACATGCGGATGGGGCTCAATGGACACCTCAGATTTACCATCGTCATGGGTGCTCAAGGCGCCTGAGCGCTCTGTCATCCTCGTTTGCCGGGACTTTGTCGAATGAGAACGTCTGCGATATGGTTCCATATCGGCCGGAACGTTCAGAGTTTCCCGACGACCACGATCGTTGGCAATGCTTGGTCTGCCTGGAGCGAGCTGTCCCGGCGCGACGGTCGACTTGCGGCGATATTTCTCATGAATGTCATGGAGCTTTTGCTGAGCCGAGTTGCGCTGTTTGTGCTTCGAGTTGTTGCTCTGATATATCAAATCCTAGCGTCATTGTCAGCATTGGATTAGGATCTCACATTTCGACAGCAATATTACCTGTCGGAATTTGGCCCTTCTCTCATCAATAGCAACAGCATGACGGATTACTTTGGCACTGGTGCGAGCCGTGTATGGAAACTTGCTACGCTCCATCCACGCTGTCTCGAAGCGAGGCACACTGTTCACAGTGTCAAAGAGTCCCAAGAACCGGATCCGACGAACTGGTCTGGAAAAGGTCTCACGAAACCCTTTCATAAAGCTGTACATCTCCTTTTTCTTCTTTTGGCCCTCCTCGGTCTTGTCTCCCTGGCGAGCCTGCCATCGGGAGAAAGCCTTCCAGGCGAAGACGACCATCTCCTCGTTTCCATGGGAGAGGAGCCCGACATAGTCGAGCATCTCGGCAAGAAACCGAGCGATATAGGCCCCACGGGAGAATCCAAAAATGTAAATCTCATCTCCAGGGTTATAGAAGCGCATCAAGAAGCGATACCCCCCCACGACATGTTGATCAAAAGAAGAGCCAATTGCCGAGTCCTTGGCCTTGAGATACCAACTCTTCATCCGGGCCACAGCTCCGGTATGGGTCAAACTATTTGACACGACATACGTACCAATGCCGGCTTGAATCTGTCAGTATGGTTGCACGTCAACTGAAACGGTGATACCCTACGTACGCTGGTAGTAATGATCTGGCCACACAGTTAGCGACATTTGGTACGCAAAAATGAGGGATCAACACAAAGAGGAGGGTTCACATTGATTGGTTGCTGTGCGATCCAGCATTCGGTAAATTTTCTATTGGAGCGAAACAACAAGTCAGTATTGGGCTGGTACTCGCCGGCGGGACCATTTCATTCGTTCTCACCAGGATGTTGCTATCGCTGTCGTCGCCGTGGAACTTGTTGCCTGTTCCATCAAAACACAGCACAATCTTGCTGGGCCTGCGATGGCCAGCATTGGGATCTCGTTCTGCACCCATTGGTGATACAGGACGAGAGGGCAGGTGAGTAGAGAAGAATTCTGCCCGTGGATCAGACTCAGAATCTGTGTCTGCGTGAAATCCCCGGGTCTCTCCCCTTCCACCAGGCATGAGATGAGACTTGTCCGACTTATCCATTTCGCAAGAAAGACACGACCCTCAAACATTCCAGTGCAGCTGCAGCTAAAGGTGACACAATGTGTAATACGGGTCGGGGCTTTGGTAACCTATGAATTATGCAGTTTGTTCGGAGAAGGATCGGCCCCCGCGGACATTTATTTCCCACCTCCTCCCACCTCCTCCCACCTCCTACCACCTCCTTCTGCACACTTCCGTCATTGCACCGAGCTGCTAGCCTCATACGAATTGGTCTCGCAAATCTCTTGCAACAAGGTTGCAACGAAACCACCATATGCCGCCTATCCCTCAGATGTGAGATTTTTTGCATCACCGGGATGCTGCTTGGGTGTCTGTGATGTTTCAATTATCCTATCAGAGCTGCAGGTGTGTATCAAGGGCCCACATGAGAAAGATGGCGTTCATGGCGGCTGTCGGGAGATGTCTATTGGGTATTTGTCAAGTCCAACCTATCAGGACTTGAGCGTATTCCTTGACTTTAGCGTTCAGCTGTTTTTCGGTCTGCAAGGGAGCGAAAGAAGGAAAGCTGGTGGAGTTGTGGATGGCTGTGGTCTGTGGACGGCGGTAATTGCGGGCAATTGGCTTGGGTTGATCAATCTAATTGGCGTTACGGCCTTACTTGAATAGGCCAAGATCGACTCTAAAAAAATTCCCGCCCGCCGGCCCGCATCTTGCTTACCTTTCGGATGGCACACTGTTCCCAAGAGACGATAGGTGGAGGGAAAGTGCCGTCGGTTCAGATTGCCCGTCGATCATAAGGGTCTTTGGATGCTACACGACAGTCTACACTACGCTATGGGCGTTGCTTAGCGTAGTGATCTGCACAAATGGTTTGGGTCACCACCCGTTCCGCTCGTCTCTCGATGTGTTGTCCCCATTGGATTTACAAGGCATGCCGCGTGCATGCCGCCTGCATGCCGAGACGATATTCCTTCTTTTCAGCCATTGACCGCTCTCTTGCCGCTGCGCCAATTGGTAATGATCTTCAGAATTCTCATGATACCGAACGGTATTCGCTGGTCCAGACAACCACCAAGCAAATGTGCATCATCTTGGCGTCGGTCGGTCTCTGGATGTGGGCAGGCGGCGGATCGAGATTATCCATGGCAAATCTTAGTTACACATTGTGGAACAACTAGACTTCTTTCATCCGCGATCATGAACCTTGCTAACCCCTCACTTTTGCCAACGGGTGCCGACAGGATGGATGGCGGGAGAGGTTGGTCTGATTCAACAGAGGGTGAGACATGACCCACCTAGTGTGCATTGTAGTCTCCCAGTCCCCCAATCTCCCAGATGATATCCAGCCATTCAATGAGTATGAATGGCGCGATATCCGACAAGGGGGGGATGGTTGATCGTGGGAACACCAAGCAAGGGTGTGAGATCACACAGACCAGGAGATGTCCGATATGAACCCCCAGACATCTCCTCACAGTCTCTGTTTCGATTTCGCATGCCTGCAGCACTCTATCAGCACTCTACACATCAATTCTCTTCCTCTGTCCCGTCTCTCTTGCCAGTCATTGGTTTAATCCAATCCATTTAAACCCCCTTATTCTATTTCTTTTCCTTTGTTGATACCCACAATGGCTTCGTATGAGAACGGACAAAAGTCCACCAACGGCACCCACGGCCACAGTGTGAACATTGAGACGGCCACTGGGTCGAGCCATGCAAGCACTTCGGCCAGCTCCAGCAGCAAAGGCAAAAAATGGGAGAGGGTTGCCAGCCAGTCAGTGCCCAAACCTACACCTCTCAACCTCAAGCCCACTGGGCCAAACAGACAAGGAGTCGTCAATGCATTTGAACGACATGGTCAACTCATCACTTCTTCTGTCGCGCCGTTGCCCAACCAGCAGGGTGGTGCCACCTTCAACACGACGGCGAGATGGGGCAAGTTCAGGAACGACATCACCACGCTCCGGCTCGCAGGTAGGTACTATCCGATTCCAATGATGATGTGCTGTTGCCAACTCTCTCTTTTCAATAGACTACAAGACCCTCAAGAACATGGTCAAGGCCAAGCTCAAAGGCGAGAGGTTGACCGATGACAAGACCATGATCATGGAAAAGGTCATTCAACTCGTCTCAAACTTGCCAAGCAACTCCAAAACCCGCGTTGAGCTTACCAATTCCCTCCTTGGTGAGCTGTGGAACACGCTTGAGCATCCTCCCTCACTCTATGTTGGCGATAAGTTCCAGTATAGACAGGCCGATGGCTCGTACAATGTGAGTTTTGTTCACCAATGGCACTTCCTTCCCGCCTTGACTGCATCCTGACACGTCTATAGAACATCATGTTTCCTCAGCTCGGCGCAGCGGGAACCTCGTACGCGCGCAGTGTTAATGCCACTGTCGTCCGACCTGGTGCTCTGCCTGACCCTGCCCTGATCTATGACTCTGTGATGAAGCGTACCGAATACAAGAAGCATCCCAATAATGTTTCAAGTATTCTCTGGTACTGGGCTTCCATCATCATTCATGATTTGTTTTGGACCGACTACAGGGACCAGACCAAGTCCAAGACGTCGTCCTACCTGGACCTGTCTCCCCTTTACGGAAGCAACCAGGAGATGCAGGATACCATCCGAACGTTCAAGGATGGCAAGATCAAGCCCGACTGCTTTGCTGACAAGCGTCTCTTGGGTATGCCCCCTGGTGTTGGTGTCTTTTTGATCATGTTCAATCGTGTGCACAACCATGTCGCCGAGAACCTGGCTCGCATCAACGAAGATGGCAAGTTCACACCTCCCTCTCCTGCCCTGGAAGGAGAGAGGGCCGAGGCTGCATGGAAGAAGTACGACAATGACCTCTTCCAGACTGCTCGTCTGATCACATCCGGTTTGTACATCAACATTACTTTGTTGGACTATGTCCGCAATATTGTCAATGTGAGTCCCGCGCTGATGATACTTCAATGACTCCTGCTGACCCTTTCCAGCTCAACCGTGTTGATACCACCTGGACCCTTGATCCCCGCCAGGAAGCTGGCATCCATTCTGGCACCAAGGACGGTGCTGAGCGCGGCACTGGTAATGTTGTCTCCGCCGAGTTTAACCTCTGCTACCGCTGGCACGCTTGCATCTCGGAGAAGGATGACAAGTGGATTCAGGAGATGTACTATGATCTCTTCAAGAAGCCCGGCGAGGACCTTACCGTCCATGATCTGATCATGGGATTCAGCAAGTTTGAGTCCAGACTGCCAGAGGACCCCATTGAGCGGCCTTTCAATAACTTCCAGAGACGACCAGATGGCAAGTTTGACGATGACGACCTTGTAAACTGCATCTCGGATGCCATTGAGGATTCCGCTGGATCGTTCGGTGCTCGCAATGTCCCCAAGTCTATGCGTGCCGTTGAGATCCTGGGCATCATTCAGGGCCGCAAGTGGAACACTGCCGGGCTGAACGAATTCAGACGTCACTTTGGCCTCAAGCCTTACGAGACCTTTGAGGACATCAATTCTGATCCTGGTGTTGCTGAGTCCCTTCGCAACCTTTATGATCACCCTGACTTTGTTGAGTTGTACCCCGGCCTCGTTGCCGAGGAACACAAGGAACCCATGGTCCCTGGTGTTGGCATCGCACCCACTTACACCATCTCCCGTGTCGTCTTGTCGGATGCCGTTTGCCTGGTCAGGGGTGATCGCCACTATACCACCGACTACACCTCTCGCAACCTCACCAACTGGGGTTTCAATGAGGTTCAATACGACCTCAACATCAACCACGGTTGCGTCTTCTACAAGCTGTTCTTGAGAGCATTCCCCAATCACTTCAAGTACAACTCTGTATATGCCCATTACCCCATGGTCATCCCTTCAGAGAACGACAAGATTCTCAAGGATCTTAACCGTGCCCACTTGTTCGACTGGTCTCGTCCAACCCGTATCACTCCCGCCACCCAAGTGAGCTCATACAACGCTGCTCAAGCCGTCTTCGCCGCCGAGGAGAAATTCAAGACTAGCTGGCACGCTGGAATCGATTCCATCCGCGTGAAGGGCAAGACCGGTCCATCCGGCAGTGCAACATCCCACGAAGCCAACCGCACTACCGTCAGCCAGGCTCTCCAGAATCAAGACCTCCAGACTCACATCAAGGTGTTCTTCCGCGATATCACGGAGCGTCTTCTCAACGACCACAGCTTCTCTCTTGTCCCCGGCAGCAAGTTCATTGATCTCGTCCGCGACGTCGCCAACCTTGCCCCCACATACTTCGTTGCCAGCCTTTTTGATATCCCCCTCCAGAGCAAGACCAACAAGAACGGGATATATACTCCTCATGAGCTCTATGCCGTTCTCGCAATCATTGCTACCGCTCTCTTTCATGATTTGGAAACGGTCAAGCAGTTCCCTATCATTGAAGCAGCCAAGACTGTTTCCGCCCAGCTTAGTGCCCTGCTCGAAAAGACCGTCAAGTCTCCCAAGGCAAAGAAGAACGATCAAATCAGCGCGTTTGGTGCTCTGTTCATCAAGGAACTGAGCAAGCTCAAGGTCACTCAGCATGATCTTGTTTGGAGTCATGTACTTCCTGCCGCTGCGGCAATTGCATCAAGCCAAGGAGAATTGGTAAGTTGTTCCCTCCCTCTCGTCCTTATCAGGTTACCGCTAACCAATTGTTTTTTTGTAGCTCGCCCAAGCAGTAGACTTTTACCTCTCTCCCAAGGGCCTTGCTCATCTGTCGGAGGTCCAATCCCTCGCTAGTCAGGCACCCACAACAGCAAACGACTCTTTGCTCCTCGGTTATATCTTGGAGGCCATTCGTCTCTCGCCTTCGCCTTCAAGGACTCATTACGAAGCTGCAAGCTCGACGAATGTTTTTACCGATGATAATACCTCTGCGCCTGTTCATGCTGGTGATAGAGTTTCTGTTGTTTCTGTGAGTTCTTTTTTCTCCCCTCTTCTCTTATCTCGCAATATTTGCTAACTGTGTGTGAAAAAGACTGAGGCCAATTTTGACTCTGTTCATTTCCCTGAACCAGATAGTGTTAACCCGCGGCGTCCTTTGGATAAGTACATTCATTTCGCTCCTGGACCTCATGCCTTTTTGGGTAAAGAGGTGACATATGCTGCTTTGACGGAGATGTTTAGAGCTGTGTTTAAGTTGAAGGGATTGAAGAGGGTTCCTGGTCCTCAGGGGGAGTTGAAAAAGGTTGAGGGTGGGGGGTATATGAGGGAGGATTGGGGAGCTGTTGTTGCTTATCCTGTTACTATGAAGGTTATGTGGGAGGAGAGTGCTTGAATTTGGTACCTAACTATAATCTGAGAGAGTTGGTTGTCTTGGATAAAGTTTGTTTTTGGGGGGTTTTGGATTAACAGGTTTTTTGTTTGATACCATTCGCCTTTTTTTTCTTCCTGGGTTCAAAGTTTCTTTTTCGTTTCCTTTATACCTCATGATAACAACTGAGGAGCTATTATTTTTTATATAATGAATGATGACTTCTTTTTCACATGATATTTCTTTTGGTGGTTGTGAATTATGACGAGGAAAAAACAAAAAAAGAAATTTAGCTACAACTCGTTTCGATCGAGTGTCCTCCGGGTTATGAGCCCGGCGCGCTTCCGCTGCGCCATGTAGCTTTGATTAGTACGTAGTGACAACTTATTATGAGATTGGGTTGGTATTAGGGTAGATAAATGAGATGTCCTCAATTATTTTTTCCCCTGGGTTTTTGTGGACCGAGCCTTTTCTTTTTTTTTTTTTTTCTTTTTTTTTTTTTTTGCTGTGCCATTTTCGGCCCGTTGACGGCCCGATAATGCCTGTCAGCACTTAAATTTAGCTGCTTGGGTTTTTCCCCCTTGGCGGAATCAAGCAAGGAAGGATTTTTCAAATGAAAAAAAAAACCGGAAAGTGAAAAAAGAGAAAATGGAAGAGTGAGTGAAATGAGGGGACATGAATTTTTTTTTTAAAAAAAAGACAAAAGGATTTAAGAGGTCCTACCCGGACTCGAACCGGGGTTGCCGGAATCAGAATCCGGAGTGATAACCGCTACACTATAGAACCTTGTTGTTTGGTGAATCGATGATCTATAGTGTGCTGTCAGGTGGGGATGGAATTTTGGGTTATATATACGGTATTCGTGTTGCGTAACTTAATATTGCTTGGTTAACTTTTGTGGGGTTTGGTGATAATTGTTGCAATCAATCAATCAAGAAGTTTTTCTTCTTCTTTTTTTCCCCCCAGTTGTTATTTGTGCAATGCGGATTTCGAGTGATTATTTTGAGGTTGCTTTGTTGCTTGCTGCTTGGTGTTTTGCTGTATCTGTTATTGATTGCATTCAATTCTCTGATGAGTGGGTTTGACTCTGCCTACGAGCTGCCTGCCAAAATAAATGAGGTTTAGGGGTGCACATTCATTTTTTTCTTTTTCTTCTTCCTGGGTGAGCCAACAATTCATGATAGGAACCTGATGCTCGGGTCCAAATTTCACCTACGTTGAAATAATTTGCATATTATGGTTCAGTTCGTATATGACGGTGATAGATTATAGATGGGAAATGGTCCATTTTTATTAATTTTTCTTCAACCAAAAATGGTCTTTTCGCGGCGATAGAAGTTGATTTGAGTGCGGTTTTTGGAGTTTCTTACACTCTTTCATTGCCTCATTTCCCTCAAAATACATGCATTCATCTCGTCCAAAGCAAAAATCTACCCCATTATCTTCAGGATGAGAAGGCTTTCTTTTTTTTTTCATACATCATCACAGTACATTCTCAACATTTCATCAGTGATCAGTCTACTAATCACTTCGCCTTTCTGAATTTCCTGGCTCACTCCACTGTACATTCCACTCATGCACCTCTTCCTCTTCGGTTTGACTCTCTGTCTCTGGCCACGAAGCTGGTATTCTGTGTTCTGGCTCTTTCGGTTCAACCCGTTGACTATTTGAAGGTGCACTATCGCCCCACTTCATTGTTACACTTGCATCATCTTCACTTGCTGTGCTCATAAAGTTCATTTCTGTGATCCATCCAACTGGAGACCCTTGTGTGCCCCCATCCCAACTCGATCCCTCCGCCTTCCCCTCTTCTTCTTCATCCGTATCACTTGATCTAGAGTCGGCCATTTTCATGCGTAAAAAATTCGTGAGAGAATCCTGATGAAGTTTACATATCTCTTTAAGAGCCGCCTTCTCCGTCCCATCGAAGCTTTGTGAGCTTGGAAAAGACTTGAGCCATAAATCCCAGCTGCCCGTTTTTCTACTCAATCCCTTAACAGTCCTTGATGACTCACCCTCTCCCCTATCTCGGTCAGTATCCCAGTCATATGCCTTGCTGCTTTGTTGATTTGAATGCGTATCATCGTCTTCATGGGTTTCTTCACACCAGCCGCGGTAACTGCTTTTATTATATCCGGACCTTATATCACGATAACTCTCTGAACCCCAACCTTCATCCTTCATTTTTTGCCGCCTTGCTTCTTCAACTTTATGCAATGTGGAATGGCTCGTAGTATCCTGTGATTCGGTATAGCTGCATGTTGTGCTCTCTCTACTGCTCTCTGGATCTCGAAAACCGCCCCCTCGTCCTGATTTCAAAGACACACATGAGTGATGGTCATCGTGCCCAGATGGATTCGGCCGCTTTGACTCCCAGAACTCCCAATTATTGTTCATTTTGATAGAACCTACTGAGAGATAAAACATTCCCGAATCAAGCCACTGCTCAAATGACGAAGTTGCAAGCAATCTTATTCTCCAGAGCTCACCTTTTAAAACTGTTAGGTTTTTAATCAGTGAATTAAAGGACATAAAACAACTCACAAGCAATAGTTTGACGAAGACTGCCGTAATAATCCATGCCCTTCTTCTTGCAAGGTATGCATTGACTCGGAACAACCATCATAGAATCAGGGTTTGGATGCCACATTATGATTGCCTGCGCGACCCTCCTGAACTCGGCATCCATATCCATGGTGTATGCAAAGCTGGCGACCCTTAACGCGTCGTCGGGGTTTAGAAAACGAGGATGTTTGACCTGTTCAAAAAGCCAACCATGCACCCATCTCCTTCCATGACGTTTTACATGGCGGCAACACTCATATCGAGCTCCTAAATAAACTACAGCTTCCATGGGGGTCGGTTCAATACTGAAAGGGATTCCTGGATCACGGTGGAGGATGTTGATAAACAGTGCCTTGGCGGCTGCATTGTTACCGCTGAGACGTAGGGGTTGAGACCCTAGATCCGGTAGGGATTCAATCTCATCAAGAAGCGATGAAAGCTCCTGCGAGGCAAAACGGAGAGTGTTACGGTCCGCCATGACGCTCTCAGGGCTGTAGATGGTAACGCGTGAGGATGTCTGGGGAGAGCGGAGGAGAACTTGAACTGTTGAGGGCAGTTTAGGTAGAGATGGTAGTGAATGGTTGTGTGGGTCAAATGGGGTTGGAGGTCTGGTTGGAGACCATGCTCCTGAATTGCTGCAGGAGATGATCCATGAAGATTTCGATGTTGAGAATTCAGATGGGAATGGATGGTCCTGTTGGGTCAGCGGATGGCAGCAGTTATAGGCTGGACACTTGGGGTAGTCATGAATCAACATGAGTGTGTATTCAGACACGATTGCCAATCATCGAGGGAAACATCTGGCTGAGAGGTGGATCTGAGTCTCTTTCTGATTGTGTGCGGCTTCAATGACGTCATAGTGTTGAAAGGACTTCTGGGGTCTTGGTGTTGACTTTGCGACTTGCAGCCGGTAACGGCTGACAGGCGTGAATCGGCATTCGCTCTGGACCGGACGACGCCGACAGTCCGACTTGGTCCATGATGGTGGAATGACGGCGTTTTCTCTCACTTTTCACCGAGTATTTCCGCTGTCGTATTTATAAGCACAACCGACAAGGAAGCTGCCGACCATGATCTGATAATTTAATCGCCTTGCAGGGAAATTCAAGGCCCGTGTTACCGGCAGTGGATCTTTGACATGAATAGGCCCGATCGGCATCTGAAAGATGGAGAAATTGCAGAAATCCCCCGATGTGAAAAGCTGCCTTTTCCAGGTTCGAGTTGAAGCTTCGTATTGAAAACCAATTCACGCCACAATGCAATTCAAATGGTCCGCAGAAAGCCGACGTGGGGGGTAAGTAAGCAAGCACGCAACCTAAAGATAAGGTTTGCCGGTGGTCTGGCCAGGCGCTGCAGTTGCCCTCCAGTTCCGCATCTTAGCGATATCAACAGCAGATCCATGGTTCAGACAGCACATCACATCAGCGCACTTCCCCGACATCGCCAACGTCACCAGGGAGCGGCGAGTCAATGCAACACCACCTTGAAGTAGAAAAGACATAAAAACGACGACATGGCATCCATCACATATTCGACTTTTTCTTTTCTCCCAAAATCCATAATAGGTACATACAATTCAATAATATTATCAACATCAACATCAACATCAACATCAACAACAACAACAACAACAACAACAACAACATGTCGGCCAGTGCATCTACCAATCCACCATCGGCCAACGCCCTATCGGCACAAGACATCAAGTTTACCGTCGGTGATTACCTCGCTGAACGTCTCGCCCAGGTAGGTATTCGGCACCATTTTGTCGTTCCCGGCGACTTCAACCTCATCCTCCTCGACAAACTGCAAGCCCACCCCGACTTGACAGAAATCGGCTGCGCCAATGAGCTCAACTGTTCAATGGCCGCCGAGGGCTACGCCCGTGCAAACGGCGTATCGGCCTGCGTCGTCACCTTCAGTGTTGGTGCCATCTCCGCCTTCAACGGCACCGGCAGCGCCTACTCAGAGAACCTCCCCCTGATTCTCATCAGTGGCGGACCCAACACCAACGATGCCAGCGAGTTCAACATCCTCCACCACACTCTGGGAGGGACTGACTACACATACCAGATCGAGATGGCCAAGAAGGTCACCTGCTGTGCAGTGGCCGTACAACGAGCATCAGAAGCTCCACGACTGATTGACCGCGCAATCCGTGCTGCTCTCTTGGCCAAGAAGCCTTGCTACATCGAGATCCCCACCAACCTTGCCGGAGCCGCCTGTGTGCGCCCCGGGCCCATCAGCGCCGTCACCGAGCCGGTCGCTAGCGACAAGAACGCCCTCGAAGCCGCTGCCAAGTGCGCTGCCGAGTATCTCACTGGCAAGCTCAAGCCTGTCATCCTCGCTGGCCCAAAGCTCCGTCGTGCCGGCCCAGACGCCGAACAAGCTCTCATCAAGCTGGCAGAAGCTCTCGGGTGCGCTGTTGCAGTTCAACCTGCAGCCAAGGGCATGTTTCCCGAAAACCACAAACAGTTTGTCGGCATATTCTGGGGACAAGTTAGCACAGACGCCGCCGATAGCATTGTTCACTGGGCCGACGCCCTGATTTGCGTGGGTACAGTCTTTACGGATTACAGCACAGTGGGGTGGACGGCAGTCCCCGATATTCCCTTGATGGCGGCTGAGATGGATCACGTCACATACCCAGGCGCACACTTTAGCCGCGTTCGTCTTGCCGAGTTCCTTAACCTACTTTCCACCACTGTTACCTTCAACAACTCTACAATGGTGGAATATAGCCGGCTGAAGCCAGACCCGGTCCAGGTTCACACCGCGAGCCCCGGCGATGAGCTCACGCGGAAAGAAATCGCCCGACAGCTCCAAAACATGCTTGACTCCAAGTCGTCGTTGTTTGTTGAGACGGGCGACAGCTGGTTCAACGGCATTCAACTCAAACTGCCTCCCGGTGCCCAGTTCGAGATCGAGATGCAGTGGGGTCACATTGGATGGTCCATCCCTGCAGCCTTCGGGTACACTCTCCGGCATCCTGACCGTCGGACCATCGTTCTAGTTGGAGATGGCTCCTTCCAGGTGACGGCCCAAGAGGTTTCTCAGATGGTGAGATTCAACTTGCCAATTACCATCCTTTTGATCAACAACAGAGGGTACACCATTGAAGTTGAGATTCACGATGGCAGCTACAACAAGATTAAGAATTGGGATTATGCCTTGCTTGTTCAAGCCTTCAATAGCACTGACGGCCAAGCGAAGGGTATCAAGGCTGATACGGCTGGTGAGCTTGAGGAGGCGATCAGGGTTGCCGGTACCCACAAGGCTGGGCCGACACTTATCGAGTGTACAATTCATCAGGATGATTGCTCAAAGGAGTTGATCACATGGGGGCATTATGTTGCAGCGGCCAACGCCAGACCGCCAAGATCATAATTACTGTTTACGATGTTTTGCTTTGGGTAGTTTGTACGTTGTTAGTCCTGTACATTTAATCGTGTATTGGGCACGCATCGCAAATAGAACCACTGTTTTTGTGCGTCATCATGTTTGTCAAGTGTTTTCTGATTGGGGTATAAGTAAGAATGTGTCCTCCTTCCTAGTCTTGGAAACCCAAAAGGGGAAGAGACCATATCTCCATTCGTCAACCTGGCCATCCATCCCAATCTCTTTTCCTTTATTCAATCTGATCCATTTCACACACCATCTCACCATTTAGTTTTCACCCGAAAATGAGAATTATATCTAACTGCCGCTTCCTTTGAAATTTTTGGCATGTGGACCACTTTGCGAATAATTACCACAGGATCTTTTGTCCGCCTCGATTACTTTCCAAAATCTGCATGCAGCCAGTTAGAAACAAGCCTCGAATCGAATGCTTTGATGCATGTGTACCCATTCTCACCAGGCTTCAATGAAACTTATTTCCGGCAGTCATGAATTCAATTTTCTGGAAAAAGACTTGGATGATAATATGATGGAATTTATCTACAATATATCCCCATTTCTATCATCCGTACCTCAGATATTTTCTTCCGGATATAGGGTATCAGCCAATGGAGTAACAGATGACGATTGCCATAAAATACATGCAAATCTCACCACCAGAGGGAAAAAAGGATAAAAAAAATAAAAAAAAACTTTGAAAAGATGACATGTAAAAAGAGAAGTATCTTGCAATCTAATAAGATCAGTAATAAAAGCTCATTAATCACATAACATTTATACCTACATATAATACCATCCCTTGATATGCTTGCTTTAGCAGCACGATAACTTGAATCTTGAAAAAAAAAGATTATACATGCATTTTTATATCCTGGCAACACATTTGCCCTAACTAATTAATTACCCCGAGAGCAAACATATATCCCACCACTACTACCTACTCGGACCATGATCAGGCCAGCAGTATCGCTTGAGTACATAGGTACTGTTCAAGTCCCGGCTCAAGTATCTTCTCTGGCTCCTGCCCATGGCACACAAAAAAGAAGAAGAATCATACTACATATACAAAGTTATACTTGTGTCTGATCATTAACATAACTTTTTGGTATTGAAACGGCTTGTTTATTTGTTTTATTTTAAAAAGGCCTTTTTCCTTTATACAATAGCTATTCATTTATAAGAAAACAGCCCTTTCTGTTATTCAAAATGCCTTTTATTTATTAATCAGGCATAGTCCATTTCAAAAAGTTTTTTTTTCTATTTTTAAAAAGGCGTACTCCATTTCAGAAAGGCATTTTCCATTTCAAAAAGGCATATTCTATTCCAAAAAACATTTTTCTTAATTTAAACAGACACTTTCCATTTCAAAAACACGTTTTCCATTTCAAAAAGGCATGTTTATAATCAAGAAAAAGGGCGTGTTGTGCAAAAGGCTGCAAAATAATAATAATAAAAAACCCATCAAATTTGCTATTTGATCTATTTCTCTTCTTGCAAAGCTATACTAAAAAAAAAGAATTTCGCTAACTACTACCTTCCATCTTCCCTCTCCACCAAGCTATCTACTCCCTAACCTTTCCCTCCTCCATATTCAGACGCAAACCCTGATACATCCTTGATGTGTGAGCGTGACTTGGCATCGTCTACATTCTCCACGACACTGATGGCCGCATGGTAGAATCTTGGCGCATCGCTGACGACAGAAAACTGCATCGTGAAGAGCTGGCGCGTGACAGCATGACACACACCTATGTCCACAGTCCTTGAGCTTTTCACCGCAAGTCGTCTTACAGCCGCCCTAAGGACTGTAGTTCTCGAAATCCTCGGGCTGTTTGCACACAATCTCGACCCAAGTATGTCGTGGGCAGCGGAAGCGGAAGGCCTCGCCCATTTGTTTTGTTGCCCGCAACTTCTCAATAACCCGTTTCCACAAAGGGGAGGCTTCAAATGTTTCGGAATTGCCTATTATAAAGAGTCCACGCTTGGCGCAAGTGAACAGGGCCTCAACTTGACCGATACCACGGAGGAAACCAATGTATTTTAAATGATTGCTCTGCACAAGTGATACACATATGATCTCATTTTCTTCTCCCTGGTATTTTCTGCCGTGGCAATCCTCAAACGGCCCGCTGGCTGCTTGGCTGCAGTGCGTTTATCCATAGTCGTAAGGTCATCATCACCAAGAAAGCGTCGAATTGCTTGCAATAACCTTTCAATCGTTTCAGTTGACCGACAAAAGGCGTCAACACCGTGATCTGTGTCGCGTTTTATTGTCGTTGGTGAATGATGTGCTGAACCAGAGCGGCGACGATGCGCGCTTCCCAGGTGTTACTGTCCTTTGACGACGTCATGGGATCTTTAGGGTGGCGGTGATCCAGCCAAAAAACTTTGTCTGTCAACCCAACAACAGCACGGTCATTGAGCACGTGTTTATGCCTAGTGAAGCTGTAGGTGAGTGTGGATATTTCGGGAGGCATACGGTACTGGACGTCAAGCCTGAAAACTTCTAAAGGGTCAAAGCCATGTTCCCCCAGGGCACGGCGTCAAATTGGCTACGATCTAACTCTCTCGCGCCCATCGATCGGACTGGACAATTTGAGTGTGTAATGATCGCTGGGCGAACCTGATGGTAATCTCCAATCTGAATAAGGTGTTCAGCTCCCGGCATCAACACACATTGAGCAGATGAGGCTCTAGGATTCTGCTCGCGTCCGCCACAATGATCACCTTCGGCCGGAGATTCCGTAGAATGGGTATGTGGCGGCCCAAGCTTGCTGCGGCTAACCCGATAACATTCTTGTGCTTGAGCTGGGGTGGGGGTCTGTCTTTTTAGAGTTGTTATTTCGTATTGTTTGGCGACGCTTATTAGCACGGTCTAAGCAGGCGAACAGGGCTTCTGACTGTTGCGTAACCATCTCACTCCGCCATACTTTCGCCAGCAAATCGCGCTCATCCCCACTCAGGCTTGTGACATCATTCTCTGCTTCAAGTAGAAGAACTCCAACGTCGCGAATCTCTGTTTGTGGCTTTCCGCATTCCAGCCAGGTCGCCAGACGGTCTAGGCAATTATCAAACTGAGCGCCAAGGTCTAGGCAATTACCAAACTGAGCGCCAATGTTCGGGTATTTCTTTGTGAGGAAATCCAGGAGCCTTCTCAGGTCGTCTTCAACAAAATACCCTCTAACAGCGTTGTATCGGGCTGCCACGATATGCTTGAGGTGGCCCTTGGCCGACTTCAACTTAACTTCCACTTCCTTATCTGTCTCCTGGCTGAGCTGCTCGATCGCCAATCGTGCTCGGCTCACCTCTTTTCCGTTAATTACTCGAATCTCTTCTGCATGACCCTCCACGCCAATTCTGACCATCTTATTGATGTGCAGGTCCACAGCATGTTTCAAGAATCGATCAAGAGTATGATTTGTGCAGCAGATTACCACAATAGGCCCAAGTTGTGCCTCCACGTCGCTCTTGTAATCGACTAATACCTTTAAAAGTCTAACGCCGAGATGAGTCTTGCCTGATCCGGGAGGGCCTTGTATCAGTATATATTCGCGTGTGAGTGCTGCCACCAGAGCGCGGGATTGTCCTGGATCAAGACCGGTAGCTTTTTCAACAGCCTCCAGGTCGACTTCATCAAGTTGTTTTGGGTTTATGTATATCTTTCTTTTTTTTGAAGTGCTCCCCAGATAATCGGTGCGTATGGAATCAAGTCGGAACGGGATGTTACGAAGGCGAGCATATGCCGGCGGAAGAATTGGCGGAGGAATTAGTTGACTGTTGCTGTTATCGGGATCGGGAGGGGGGAGAAACCATTTGGAAAATGCCATGCCTCCCTCTTTCATCATCGGTTGTAAGTTCTCCAAGGTGGGAAGAAAGGCTTCCGGTTTGAGATTAAAGACTGAAATGAAGTGTCCAAACTGCTGGTTGACGTAAAGTCGGCTCAAGAAAAGGACCTGGGACGAATATTCTGAGGCTAATCGCACCGTAACCATCGGCATCCGGTCGCCCGTTCCAATTCGAGGATTTTCCTTTTCCGTGACAACAAATAGCAACAGTGATTTAACGTTTGTTGCTAAGTGATACAAAGGCCAGAAGTGACCCTTTGGTTAGGTGCAAAGACTGTTCCTAGAGTATTTGCATACCATAAGGCGTGTGCGCCGAAGAGGTGGATTCATGAAATGAAAGTTGGGCCTCGAGACCGACCTTTGGTTTGACCATCACATGACTGATTTGGCCTTGATAGATATACCCTGCCCAGCATGTGCCAACTTTATTGGCCTCCACGATGCTCCCATCCTTGAGGTACGGACGGACAGCCTCTTGAAATGGGCAGAAAATAGCTTGGCGTAGAGGTCTAAAAGCGCAGTCAATGTGACGTTTTGCTCGATCACGATCAGAAGGATACACCAAGTGCGGTTGTGACCAATCGGTTGGAGGGAGAAACTCGTTGTTTTTTCCGGACTGAGCGATTTCATCTCGGGTGGGAAGGATACTGATGTCGTTGATCGATTTAAAATCGTTCGAGTGGCGGCCTCCTGGGGCATCATTCGTATTGTTCGTCTGTTGCCCCGAGGGGCTACCATCTTGGCCAATGGTCGTCATAGTAATATTCTCTTGGGGTGGCGTGTGAGATGATGAGACGAGGACAATAGGAAAAAAATTGGAATGGGCTCAGAAGTTTGATGCCAAAGGAAATCAGCACGCAATGAAATATGGGGCCATTTGGTCTTGACAGTTTCCTGGCGTGGCGGGCAGGTGCGGTTATAATGAAAAAGACGTATTCATTCTTGTATTGGTTTGTCAACCATTTATTTGTTACCCGGCCAAGTGGAAGTCTGCGCGAGAGGAAACAGCACCCTTGCAAGAATATTGGATCAGTGTGTGAAATGGACAAGATTGAATAAATGAAAAGAGATTGGGATGGATGGCGAGGTTGACGAATCGAATGGAGACATGGGTGGCTGGTTGTATGTATCTACCGCCAGCTGCAAGATGAGTTGAGGCACACGCAAAATAGCAATCCAGTCAATATTTCACGTCAGGAGCGCGACATTGTTTCTATAGACTCCATTGCGGGTGTATATGCAGTATTTTGAAGTAGAAGTTACATCGAAAACCCAGTCCAGTGAACAAGACGAGTGACAACAAGATTAAGCCCCCAAATGCATTCCTCTTCCGTCGCCCATTTTCACGTCCATTTTACCAATACTCGCCCAAAGCCACGTTGGCAACGTACCACGTCATCTGTGAAAAGTCGTCCTCGGGACAATTGTAATTGCCCACAACGCCGACCACGTCCATTCCATAAATGAGTCCACGGTATTGGTTGATTGCGGTGTCGAGGATGTTGGCCATCTCGAGGTAGGTGATGTAAACCCAGCTTGAGAATGGGGCGACCTTGATTTCGAACTGGCAGGTGCCGCTGGCGTCAACGGTGGTGAGGCCGGTGTCGTGGGTATATGCTCTGCAGAAAAGTCACGTTTGGTTAGCTCCTCTTCTTTTCTCGGTTGTTGCTATTTGACAGATTCAACGTCAACTTACATAACCAAGGGGGTGGTCGAACTGTCCCAGTAGTCGTGGAACTTCTTGGCCAGGTCTCTGCAGTCTTGAGTCAAAGCGGCAATGCGATGGACCGTGGCGTTTGTTGAGGCGATGTCGGGCTTGCCCTTGGCACAACCCTGAACGAGATGGGCAAAAGTCAGGAGGATGATGGGGATCATCATGGAGACTGTGCGGGTAAAGGACTTCATGGTTGCGGTTGGTACTGAAGTGGTGATTTTTTGATTGAGATTATTGGGCTTTTGTGTGTGAGAGACGACAGAAGTGTGTTTGCCAGAAGATTTTCCAGTTTCTTGGGGATCTTGTAAACGCAGATTTTCCCCCTCGAGTTTGATGTCCCTCCGTCTGACTTTGAACTTTCGGTCTCCAGCTGGCAAATTGGAGACCGATGTGAACAATGACGACAAGTGCCTTCCAAGTCACACATCTTGCTACCTGAGTGGTCCTCGTTCGGGATTTCTTCCTCTTTGTGTGTTTTCTGGGAATTGAGGCAAGTGCAATCATCAGAGGAAACTGCGGTGAGTACAATGCCAGTGTTGATCCGGAAAAATTTCCTTTCTGTCTGTCGGTGTGGCAAATCGCAGCTGCTTCAGACGGCTTGCAGTTTCTCATGGCTTCTCCATGCTAGCAGCTGGTTCAAAGTGTTTTACCTTCAAGCTCAGAGGCATCATCTTCGAACTTCTTGCACCCGTCGTCGAGTCACAAAATCAATCGCACCTCAGAAGTTATTATCAAGAGCCAGTAAGCATCCTTCCTGTGGTTATCGTAATGGTATTACTTGAATCTCCTCTGCTGGTTTTTTTTTTTTTCTTGCTCGGTTTCCACAAAGTTTGGTAGCACAGTTCTGTCTAATCTTGTTGTTTAGAATTGGCAAAACCGTCAGACAGAGCAAAGCTTGTGTGATTATCTTACTTTCTCCAAGACAGACGTTCTGGCCCTGCTTCAAGATTCTCGCTTCAAAAGTTCCAAGCTTCTCGTTCCATTCTGATTAATCCGTTGGACTGCCACGTGGTATTTGGGCTGGCTTTAACCCAGCAGTTCGCACACGTCTAAACCATTTTGGGTGAATATTATCACCAACGGAAACCGGAATGCAACCCAATTCGCTAACACTAAGCCCGATTTGAAGTTCCACAGAAGAGGGGTTCCAGGGAGTCCCAGCGACGAAATTTAAAACAAGTCCACTGGGACCCCGCTCTCTTCCCCGATTTCCATCGTGTGTCAAAACATCAATCAATCCCTCCCGCTTTCCCGTGTCCCCACTGTCGATCACCACCATTTACAGTTTCACAAGATGGCCGATCCAGCCGACACACTCCAGGTCGACGAACAACAAGAATTTGATGACGCCGACTCTTCTCTCGGCGAGGATGCTGTCTCCTCCACTGCTTCTCTAAACTCATCAATTCTCGCTTATCGCAATGAGAACGGAAGGACATATCACGCCTTCAAAGAAGGAAGATACCATTTCCCAAACGATGAGCAAGAAAACGAACGTCTTGATCTTCAGCATCACATCTTTTACCTGACCTTTGACGGCAAGCTCGGTCTTGCACCGCCCATCGAGGAAAAGGAAAAGCCGCTCCGCGTTCTCGACTTGGGAACCGGTACCGGAATCTGGGCTATGGACTACGCAGATGAGAATCCCAAGGCTGAGGTTATCGGTGTTGATCTCTCGGCTACCCAACCTCAATTGTATATAATTGATTTCATCCGCCCTTCTTTTCCTGCCAACTAACAAAACTTCCCATAGCGTCCCACCCAACGTCTTTTTCCAGATTGACGACTTTGAGGAGGATTGGACCTATTCCCAAAAGTTTGACTACATTCACAGTCGGATGAACAATAGCAGTGTTGTCGACTGGAAAAGGTATATCAAGCAAGCATACGACAACCTCGTCCCTGGCGGATACTTGGAGCTGCAGGAGTTCAACCTTCCCCTATCTGATGACAATACCTTGACCCCTGATACTGCGCTTTACAAGGCCATGGACTTGCTCGGCCAGGCGGCCACAATTGCGAATCATGCATTCATTGATCTGGGGGAGCTTAGGAAGATTCTGATCGAAACTGGGTTTGAAGATGTGGTTGAAATCAAGTATAAGTGGCCTTCCAACATGTGGCCCAAGGACAAGAAGCACAAGGAGATTGGGTTGTGGAATGGCGAGAATGTAGGCTCGGGATTGGAGGGATTCTTGATGGCTGCTTTGACGAGGGCGCTGGGATGGACGAAGGAGGAGGTGGATGTTTTGGCTGCCAAGGCGAGGGCTGATGTGAAGGATAGGAGTATTCATGCTTATTGGCCTGTTGTGGTTGTTTATGGCCGCAAGCCTGAAAAGGCGTGATTTGGATTATTTTCGGAGAGCTAGTTTTGGTTTCTTTCTTTGATCTGTAAACATTTCTCCCTCGTTTTGGGTGGATGTGATGATCAATCATTGGAGGTGTTTTGTTTGTCACGCAGAAGCAGAGTTTACATAAATTCTCCCTTTCTTTTCGCCCCAGTCGTCAAGTGTCTCGGGACTCAGAAGTATCAGCGTGCCTTGTCACTGAATAGAAAACTTGGTGGCCCGAAAAGATAACAACCAAAATTCCTTGACATCGTCTTTCACAAATTCCCATGACCTCGGCAACTGGATTTCACCACCCAAATCGATGGCTTAGAGATAATTACCCATCTTCAACAGAATTTTGACTTGCACCAATCACAGCTGCAGGCGATAACTCACACATCACGGTGTGTGTTGGACTCTGTCCCGTATGGGAAATCCCGGTCGGGCCCGCGGGGGAAGGAGGGTAATATGCAGGACTTTTATATTGTAGTTTAAAAATAAAACGGAATCTGAAAAGCTTGGTAATGATAAAATACTACTACAAGTACACACTATCTCGGGTCTGCTCCCTGGTCCGGGAAACGATCATCGTCAAGAGCACGGGATGCGGACAGCCAACGACTGAATGCAATGTAGTATCGCTAGGGTTTTATCCAAGTTATTTGGAGCAATCAATTTACTCAGCTTTGAATGGTGCATGTAAGTTTGGTATGTTGGGACTTACAATACTCGTTGGTAGTTTATAGTAGTAGTTCAAGGGGCTACACCGGGTGTACACACACACATACGTTACATATCCTGAGGAGAAATGCCATAAAACGAGGCATTTGGCCCAAAGTCAAAGACATTGATGGCAGACTAGCCAAGTCCAAAAATCTCTCTCCCAAGCCTCTACAGCCAGCCATGTCTTTCCTCCTCGTATTATCCCTTCTTCCCCTCCTCACAACAACCGCCGCATTATCAACCCCCTTCCCCTTTGAAACAATCCAACTCTCCCCAACATCCCCCCAAGTCCTCTCTTTCCCTTCAATACAATTCGCGTCATTCTTCTCTGCATCACCCCCGACAAAAAATGAAAAATGCCGCGCTTTCCCGGGGACATCCTCCTGGCCATCCGAGGAAGACTGGAACCAATTTAACACCAGCCTGAACGGCGCTCTTCTGCGTCCTTTACCCGCTGCAGCAGCATGTTATCCCGGTCCAGAATATAATTCAACTCTGTGCAGTTTCATGACGTCTGGTCAAGCTGGTAAAACACACTTTTGGGTAGATAATCCTGTAGAGTCCCTAACGCGATGGCCGGCTGGTTGGGGATGTTTGTTGAGGGATGATAATGCTACTGGAGTGTGTGAGAGAGGTGGATGGCCGGAATATGTGGTTAATGTGAGTAGTGTTAAGCATGTTCAAGCTACGGTGAATTTTGCTAGGAATAAAGGGGTTAGGTTGGTTATAAAGTGAGTTCAATCCCACTCCAGGTGATGAAGTTAAGCTGATAAAAAATAGAAATACAGGCCATGACTTCGGAGGAAGATCAATGGGCGCCGGTTCACTAAGTGTTTGGACACACAACCTCAAAAGCTTTCAGTATATCCCAGAGTATACGGTCAAATCCGGCAAAAACGAATACTCAGGCCCAGCAGTAAAAGTCGCCGCCGGAGTGGAAACCTACAAATTATTTAATCACATGGCTGAAAACAACATCACCGTCGTAGCTCCAGGAGGAGGAACAGTCGGACCAGCAGGAGGATGGTTTTCCGTCGCAGGACACGGAGCTTTGACGTCAAAATACGGTTTAGGGGCTGATCAAGTTCTTGAAATAAGTTTGGTGACTGCTGGTGGACAATTCATCACTGTTGGACCAAACAGTACTGGATCTGATGCTGATCTATGGTGGGCACTTCGAGGTGGCGGAGGCAGTAAGTTTTCCTTCCCACAACCCAAATCCCCCTTTATGCTCTAACCTGGGGGTTTTTAGGCACATTCGGAATCATAACCTCTGTAATGTTCAAAGCGCACCCCCCAATCTCAACCCTTTCAACGTCCCTAAACTTTGGTCTCACAAACCTCTCCATAACAAACAACACCTATCCATTCCCAATCATCATCCCTCCCGGAACAGGATTCTCTTCTCCCCCTTCAACAAACTTTATTACCTCCCCCCAAAACTTCTGGACCGCAGTCTCCTATTCCTATCAATACTGCAACAACAACATAATCCCCCTAGGCGGCTACTGTTTCTCCTACATCTATCCACTCAACTCCTCCTCCTCCTCATTCGCATACACAGTCTCCCACAATATCCCCAACATAACCTCCTCATCCTACCGTTCCCTTCTTTTACCTCTCTACACCTCCCTGCAATCCATTCTAGACATTTCTATTCCCCTGCCTGAGATTCCAGTAAATCCAACCCTCTACGCAGGCAACGGTCTTCGAACAGCCTCCACAAACCCATCCAACACCCGCTATCGATCCCGTCTATTCCCCCTCCAAAACTTTCACAACCAAACTCTCTACAACCAAACCTTTTCTTCAATCCGCTCATCAGTAGAAAAAGGAAACTTAACCTTCCACGGAATATCCTATTCTCCTTCCCTAAAAATAGCAGGATGGCCAGGTTCCAACAGCGCCGTTCTCCCAGCATGGAGAGAAACAGTTTTACACGGGATATTAATGGAGGTTATTCCCTCGGGTATAACAGCTGATGAAGGGAGGAAAATAGATGCACATGCACAGGAATATATTGAGAGATGGAAAGAATTGACTCCTGGAGCTGGATCATACATGAATGAAGGTGATCCAATGGAAAAGAATTGGCAGTGGGAGTTTTTCGGGAGCAATTATAGGAGGTTGTTGGGGATTAAGAGACGGATAGATCCTTGGGGTGTTTTTTGGGCGAGGACGACGGTTGGTACTGAGGAATGGGAGGTTTTGGATGAGAAGGGGTTTCCAGGGGGACAGAATGGGAGGTTGTGTAGGGTTTGAAGAATGAGACCGGTTCATGTTTTTGGGTGTGCTAAAGTCTGGAAATTGATGAGTTGCTTGGTTTTTCCTCATCCAATAGTCTTATTTTTGTAAAAACAAAACCTAACGCGAATACAAAAATAGTCTTGACTCCATAAATCCCGCCAGGAAGTCCCAAAATTCCAATCCTCCCTGTGTGATCGTTCAACTTGATACAAAAACAGAAATAAGTCCATAGATACTTGTCCAAAACCCCAAACATCAAGTTTACTTCGGATAATAGTCTCTCAGCACCCTGATGGCTCGGATTTGCTTTCGTTGGATGGCAAACTCAAGCGGTGTCTTCCCGCCGAACTTTGCTGCATGTAAATCAATCTTTTTAGTTTTCAACAGCTCGATAATCATGGTTCCTTGTTCAATCGCACACCATATTGGTGTCTCTCCACATGCTCGCTTCAGGTTCACATCGACACCATCACAGTCCAACAACAGTTTAACGATTTCTCTGTTTCTGGCCTCAATGGCCAGATGTAGTAACCCAAGCTTTGGATCATTGAGCGCCTGGGCAGTGAATTTTTTGAGACTCAGAAGCACCCGAACCACTTCCACATTGCTCTTTTGTACGGCAACGGTGAGGCAGCTTGGGATCTGCCGGTCCACTTTTTTCCCTAGAACCATCGTTGTACTTAATCGGGAGGCGGCGGGTCGGTTATTGTCTGCAAGAACTCGTAGTGTTTTAACCGTCTCAATGTCTCCTCGTTTGACGGCCTGGTATAGAAGGCATGTCGTCTACCCGGACAGAATAGAGCAAGGGTCTATATCTAGGCCAGGTTGGGTCACGAGAAGTTGGGCGATTTGATCGTGTCCCCGATCAATCGCCGCCCATGCTATATCGAGGATCGGGCATGGAGCATCTCCTAAACTCAAATATTCAAGTTTACCATCGGCAAAAAATCCCAGAAGTGCTCGAACAATGTCTTCGTGTCCGTTAACAGGTGCATAATATAGCGGGGTCAGTCCATAATGATCCGGTACGTCTTTCCAAAGGCTATCCCATTCCAATAGTTTCATGACAATTTCCTGATGGCCGTTTTCCGCAGCGCAACTAACAAGTGATTGTCCATAGTTGTCGAAGTACCAGGAACCATCGGTACGGTACTGAGAACTCGGTCGGGCTTTGTAAACAGTCTCAAGGGCGTGCATTGTCACACGGCATCCCATGACTAAATCGCTCACAGTGTGCCAGGATAATAAACAGGATAACAAGCAGGCCAAGAAGCTTCAGGAGCCTGTTAATATAGTAGGACTCCCATGGGCGACTGACCCCTGCACGTCCAGGTGCCCGAAGCACTGCATCTTGAAGGATGGTTGGTCAGGAAGGTCGGCGACACGAGATGGATCTACATGAAGAAAGCAGTAGGACCTCTGAGTCAGAAAACCTGTATTCTTAGCAATCATGACCAAGCCCAAAGGAGGCCTCCGGTCGAGCGAAGGACCCAGGAGACAGTGGAAGCCATGGAGGGCTTCTACGGGTATAAGTAGGCCTTGATCTTCCAGTTCAGATTGGAGGAAGGCAAGGACCTTTGAGGCCATAATAGATTATTACATTGATTTGAATACAAGCCCTATTCCAAGCCCTTACTTCAAGCCCTTGTCACATGCATGTTACCAACTGACGCAGCATGCCAAAAGAAGGAGCGTCCAAGAGCATCCTTGTGATTCAAAAGTTTCAGAGCTCCCTTCTCGTCCCCGCTTGAAACTGCCTGGATTAAAGCGCTCCAGGCATCGGCTTTTGCATGGAGCAAGTCCGATATGATTCCATCATCGTCAAAAAAGGCTGCCAGTGCAAGGGGACTTGGGGTTTCCTCCAGATCAACCCCTTCTTCTAGCAGCCGTTGAACAATAGCCCGATTTCGGGTAGCAATGGTCCATCCGAGCGGTGTACAACCGCCCACGTGTTTGGGTGCCTGGACACTAGGAACTTCAGAGCCATCCCTAATAGTTCCTGAGTGCTGTAGGCATCACCATCAAGCCCTGCCAGGAGTTCCCCCAGATCACCGGTTTCCAACAGAGCTAACATAAATGAAAACCATAGCCCTGAGGCACTCTTCCCATTGTCCATTGCCCTTTGGACTGTCTCCCTTGCGCCGATAGTAGCTTCCAATCGGCTCTCAAGCGCTGTGATCTGCAATGATATTTTCTTATGCTCACCAGTAAAGCGATCTAGGTCTCCATACAATCGCCCGAAACTTTTATTTGCGCGGTCTATGTCATCCCTCAAATGGTAGATTCGCCCAGCTTAGGTAGCCTCTCGTTCAGCGAAATCTTTCTTCTCGTGAGAAAGTCTCAGCTCTTGCTTCATCACAGTGATCAGGCGCGGTAGAAGTTCTATCACGTGCATTCCACGGGTTGCGTTGAGAGTGTTACTAAAGGGCGTTTCTGTGCAAGTCAAAGAAACCACAAATGTCGGTTGACCACTTCGAGTCTCACTGTTGACTGTCGTGACTGAAGATGAGATGTGTAGCTTCTCATTGCTCGCCTGGCATTGCCCGAAACTGGTCTGAAGAGATGCGAACCTGGAAGTTGCGATAGACTGTAAAGATGTCTTTGAATCAGAGACCATAACATGGCAGTGGGCTGAAGGAGTGCTGTCAGGTAAGATCTGAAAATCGAGTACCAGAACAAAATCAAGAGCTGAGTCGCGGTTTTTTTGCTGCACAAGCCGAAGCCACGTTCGTTCCGTTGTGCCGTCATTATCCTTGGATGTCTTGACCATGCCATTTTCAAGACGCTCAGGAGGAAAGGCCTCCAAGATCTTGAGTCCGGTTCCGGCTGTTCGAATCCTAAACCAGTTGCGTCGATCGATGCTTCCTATTGTAGGGGGTTGATCATGCAGCAGCTGAAGGTAGATCGGTCTGATGGACGTGTTGCGGGCTGCAGCGGATTTTGAAAATAGGCGAGCTGACGCATCCTGTGGTCGGTAGAAGAAACTGCCCGAGGGATCCGGTATGAGGGGGATTCCAACCACTTTGTCAGAGTCGTCCTCTGGCTCACAGCTTAACAATCCAAATGTGGACCCATCTTCTAGCGTGTGTGGCAGAGACTGATGTAAACGTAGGCACTCTCGATAGAGAACTTGTTGGATGGCGTATTTTGAAAACCGCGCAAGACGATTGCCACATTTGCCAAAGTCTGCTGGCTCCATGGCAAAGGCACCGGCCGAGTTAGATGTCGCCGGGAGAGTATGAGACGCCTGAGATGTGGGCTCCAGTCCCCAAGCAAAGATAGAATCATCCCGGTTCTTGGCCATGATTGCCTCCTGAACCTTTGCGAATGCATGAGAGTCGCCATAGAGAATGGGAACCGACACGTCAAAGATACCCAAAAGGCAATATGCCATTTCCTTCTCCCTCTTTGTTGAACGACCAGAGGCCCATGACATGCGTTGAGCGACGCTCGCCTGAAGGAAATGGCCATCTCCATGCAGGAACTCCTCGGGAATGCCGGTGATTGCCTCTAGGTCGAATGAATCTCGGCACGAGTACCCAAGAAATGCCAATTTGATGCGTAGAATTTGACATTGGATGGCGCGATGAGCTCCTGCAGAGTCCAGCCTCGAGTGAACCAGCGGCTTGCTGGAAGCTGGTCTTCTGATTTGACGTCCGAGAGGTAGACGTAGCAGACAGCGGCATGCTGATACCATTTGAACATGGAGTTGATGGCCTCGCCAAGCTCGACTTGGTTATTTTTGTCGATACAACAAGTATCAATCCAGACGTAGTTGAATCCATCTTTTTTTGGCTTGGTAACAACATCCGCCCAGCTTGGTGTAGCCAAAGGTCTTGTTTTTCGCTGTTCCTTCCAGGATATCGCGCACAGTCAGTTCGTCTGCATCATTCTGGCTCCAGGTGTGAGATAAAATTGCGTAGGGCGGGGCGTCATCCAGGCTAAATGAGACGAGCTTCTCCGTCTCAACATTTATGAGGCGCATGGTGGTGGGTAAGAGCGGATCTCTTGGACCGAACGAGCAAGGAACAAACAGAGAGCGGTTGCAATTCTGATGATCCACCCCGACCGGAGCCCGCCCGTGAGGGGAAGTAGCTTTCCTCAGGTGACAGTGGGACCTTGCCTCCCTGATGCAGCTGAGGCGTTCTTGTCCGAATTTGATTCGCCGACTCTGCTGCAAGCACGGCTTCCATGGAAATCAGCGGGAGAGAAAGCCTGCCAAGACTTGAGCATCCAGGAGGAAAGAAGGCACTCGCCACTGGTAGTTTTCAACATTCACAGATTCGTGAATCCCAGGACTTAGATCCCAAGACAGATTGAACGGCACCAACAAGAACTCGATGGGAAAAGGCTTACCAACTATTCGACGGGATTCCATGAGAGTGAAGCACTGCCATGACTACCTTGAAGGGTAACAGCAAGTAATACGCCGCTTCACACCCGCTTGTAAGCCTAAAAGTCGCTTGATGCGTGGTTCATTGAGAGCAATGCCCAGGTTGACGAGTCTAGGTTACATCCACGAGGTGGTTGGACCTGTTTATCGGACTGCTCGGGTGACACAGAGATTGTATTTGGCTGGGATCCGAATCCATGTAAACAAAAATGACTCCTCCAGGATTTTGAGCAGATGTATAACAGGCCGTGTTTATTCTGTCTAAAATGTTGACTGTAGTCGTACTATCGTCTTTCTTTCACCTTTGCACGCGTGGCGAGACACTATTCGCAATGACCTCCCTCGCCTCCTCTTGCGTCCCTTCCACTTTCTCTCCCGAGCTGTTCGGTGGCAGTATCCTCTCAATATCCGCTTCCGTTGTGACCAACACATCTTTTGAAATACCTGGAGAGTTTAGATTCACGCAGCCTTCGGTAAATCTGACAGCCGACGCCGTTTACTGCAACGTCACGGTGAACTACACCCATCCGGGGCAGAACGACAGCATCATCGTTGAAACATGGCTTCCTATCGAGTCTCCCAGCTGGAACGGACGTCTCCAAACTATAGGCGGCGGAGGATGGCAGGCAGGCCGATTTTGGTTGACATATGTGGGGATGCAGGGAGCGCTTGCTGATGGATACGTCACCGTCACGACGGACGCCGGGCTCGGACAAGCAGAAGAAGCCTCCCCCTGGGCTTTGCTCAGCCCCGGAAACGTCAACTTTTATGCCATTCAAAACCTCGCGTCTGTGTCGTTGAATGACGAGGCCATCATTGCCAAGTCCTTGATCGAGAGTTTCTACGGACGAAAACCCGACTACTCTTACTGGAATGGGTGTTCTCAGGGTGGTCGACAGGGAATGATGATGGCACAGCGATATCCTGACGCCTATGATGGATTGGCAATCGGAGCTCCGGGTATTTATTGGTCCAAGCTCGTTCCTTCGATCAGTTGGCCCCAGCAGGTTATGAACATGCTAAAAAGCTATCCACATGGATGCGAGTTCGACGCATTCATGGTTGCGGCGGTTGAGGCCTGTGATGGCCTGGACGGTGTTGAGGACGGGATGGTGAGTGATATTGTTCAATGTATCAACACGTTCGACGCCTTTTCTCTGGTAGGACAGCCAGGCTTCAACTGCTCTGAGCCTGGAATCAACGTGACTCAAGCTGCAGCGGTCGCTTTCAACGCTACCACGCATGGGATGACGACTGCTGGCGGAAAGAAGGTATGGCATGGTCTCAGCCCAGCCACTGACCTAACCGGCAACAACTTTGCATACTCCTTGGGACAGCTAGGGGTTCTGGCAACGAATTGCACCTCGGGGACCTGTGTTGGGGCGCCTCGCATCTTTGGAGACCAATGGATGCAGTTCTTCGTAGCGAATGATTATGATCTCAACACCGGAAACCTGACGCACCAAGAATTCGATCGATTCGTTCACTTGGGAACCCAACGCTGGGCGTCGATTACGGATACAGACGACGCAGATTTGACCGCATTTCGGGATGCTGGGGGAAAGATGCTCAGCTGGCACGGGCTGGTAAGTCGAAGGAACAAAGAATTATTGAATGGGCAGATGCTTACAAACACAGGACGATAACCTCGTTCCTCCAGGAGCCACTGAACAGTACATAGATGCTGTGAAGAGCCTCCTGCCAGATGTCGACACTTTCTATCGCCATTACAGCATTCCCGGGCTCTCCCACTGCAGCGGAGGCGTCAGCACCAACCCGCGCTCCCTCTTCTCGCAACTCCGGGCCTGGGTTGAAAATGGAACGGCGCCAGAAGAAACGCCTGTTGAAGTGAATGTTGCGTCGGAAGGTGTGCACCATCGGATCGTGTGCCCATATCCAAAAGCTGCTAAGCTCAACGAGACCTGTGGCAATCCTGCAGAGAGAAATTGTTGGTTTTGCGAGGGTCGGCTGTGATTTATGTAGATGAAATGCAACTCAAGGGCCATTCAAGCCATGCAGCCCAATTCTCTCCGAGATGTGAGCATATTAACTGTATGAGGAAGCCTCCGGCATTGCCAATTACCCAAGAGTCCCTCGCTTGATGCAAAAGAACCGAGTAGTGTGCAAGAACTGCAAGAGACTCTGGGCGTCCTTGTTTGACCAGATTGATAAAATCATTCGGCACCCTGACTGGCCATTCTTGGACGAGGTTTATCCCAGACTCTTGTGCGTTTATCAATTGTTGCAGCCTTTCGACGGCAGTGCAACAAGCGTGGATCGAAGACTCGTCCATCTGAGTTTTTCTGAGAAGCTGCATCAAACCGTAGCATTCACTATCAGGGTTATTAGCCAAGTCGGTTGTCTCGCAATGTCGCTCCTTGTGGGCTTCAAAGTCTGAGGGAAGTCTGGGGACCAGCTCCTCCCACGAGTGACCGGCGATTTGTGCGATTCCGTGGTGGATGCTGAGACATTGGGCCATCTTATCGAGGAGTGCTTCCATATCACCCGCGTGTGAAGATATCTGATGGAGGGTGTCGTAAAGAACGTGTTGGCCGAGGAAGGTGGAGTACAGGAAGATGGGCATCGGGTTTTCTGCCGACATGGTAGCCGGGGTCTCGTTGAATTGAGCCAATGCTCGTGTCTGCAGACGAGTAGCCTCTGTGCGGTAGTATTTTTGACGACCAGTGTCGGGTAGAGTGCTCTTGTGTGCGGCTGAGATGGCAAGCAACTGATCCATCAGGAATGGCGTTGCAAAAGCCTCGTTCATGGTAAGTGCTGTGATTTCGCTCATCTTCTCGAGACCCAGCGACTTGAGGACGTGAGTTTGAAAATGGTTCAAGAGCTCGAGATGGACCAAGCTGTATCGTTCTGTTGATAGGTCAGGAAGTTCGGGTGTTGGTGAAGTTGATGAATGGCTTTGTTCGGGTGTCTGTGTGGTAGTGATTGTATTGTTTCTCGAGGCCGGAAGGATCGGTCGGTTGGATGAAAAGCTGCATTGCAGACCGATTGAACCGCAGTTGACGCAGATTGGTCGAGTCTCATCGCATTTTCTGTGTCGTTTCTTGCATTCGAGGCAGCCATATCGGGATTTGTGATGTTTTCGCCGAGGTATCTTTTCTTTTGAGTTGGGAGACATGATCTTTTTCGTCGATATTTCCTGCCACTGAAGATGGAAGAAAGCTGCGTTGGTTGATAAGTATGGGTTGAAGAACGATAATGAACAAATGGATGTCGAAGATGGAACGACGGGAGTAACTTTCAAAAGAGGACAGCCCGTAATTATCCACGCGGTCAGGGTGCCACAGGCTGTTTAGTGCGCTTTACGGGGTATATTCATTAAAAGACCCCTGAAAGCGGGCCGCTGTGAACCCTTCCTTCCCGGACAGCTGGAGCTTCACTGGGCAGCCATCCAGGATAATCAGAATCTGTGACTTTTGGTTCAAACACAGGAGAATGTAATTTGGCCACCCACTCACACTGGTTTCCAATTGGCAATTTTTAGTGCACCAAAGTCAGCATCATGGTCAATGCACACCTGCAAATTTTCCAGGTGGAGAGCACAGACCACCCGACATTTCTGGCGTATATATTCTCGTCCACCCTCCCTAAACTTTCAACCTTTTTCTTCTTTTTTTCCTCGGCCCTCTTTATAGGGTGGAGGTGTCCCTATTTAACATCCTGAGAAGATTAGCATGGCTCCTACATCTACGGATAATGGTTAACAGCTACTTTCTACAACCCACACTCAACTCTATTTCACCACAGACGGAAACGTGCAAAACTTCAAGTTTTTTTTTTCATCATTTTCGTGGTCTTCTTGTATCGCGATATGGGGAAGAAATCTATTTTGGCCCGCAAAGAAGTATCTAACTAGCAGGATACCTGTCCTGCCTCAGCTTCACCATCGACATCATCCACCCTCTCTCAACTTCATGGACCCAAATACCCTCTATCCTTTAACCCAGTCCCACTACTCAATTCCGTCTCCTCCAAACTCACCTGCGACCTAACCCTTTCTCTACCTCCCTCTCTAACCAACAAATTCGGATGCCACATCCAAAACGCCCCCATAACAGCCAACATCAACACCGAATCAAAAACATACAACGGCCACTCATTAGCCAATAAATACCCATCCTCCCCCATCGCAAACTCTGCAACTCTAAACAAACTCCTCGCCATAATCAACCCCGAAACCCCATACAACATAAACAACAACTTCTTCCATCCCTCTGCCATCCCTCCTCTGCCTCCATACGCAGCAGCAGCAACACTATGTCTATTATACCTCAAATGAAACACAACCGCCGTGACACAAAAGAAACCAAACACGACAACTTGAATCAAGAGTCCTCCAACAATCATTTTTTCTCCTCTTTCAGTCTTTTCCGCGTCGCCAATAACCATCAGGCCTGCTCCTCCGCCTTGTACGACAAAAGACAAGAGGTCACCCATTACAAAGATGAATGTCATCCATTTGACTGGAACAAGACTGTATATCTCGCCGTTGACGTGGCGGATTATTCGACCGAGAACCATGTATACCGTCGCGGCGAATAATACGGGTGGGAGGAGTAAGAGGAGGTTTTGGATTACGTAGGGGATGAGTTTGCCGGTATTGTAGTTCGCGACGCATCGGGCTATGAAGCCTGCTACTTCCACTTGAGGGGGGATTAGAAACGTACGGGGAAAGTGGAGGAAGAAAACGTACTGAGTCCACCGATTATAAACCAGATGCAGTACCATGTACGGGAATCAAATAGTTTTTTGATGTGAAGACCTGTGATGGCGAGGAAGAGGATGGCAAAGATTATTGCTAAAGGAACTGAGGGGATGTATTTCCAGAGGTAGTAGCCTGAGTCGTTGAGGCTTTCGAGGCCTTTGGGGATTTCTTTCATCGTCGGTATGTTGTTGGGGGTGGTGGTTTTGGATCTGGGTGAGTTGTTCGTGTCTTGTTTGTCATGCTGACTTTTTTCGAGAAGACAGACTGTATTTAACAAGAATCGACAACTTTTCTCTCCAGGGAAAAATCTCCTTCCTGGACAAGGTCAAGATCCGCCATATCAAAATCGTCAAACGGAGTCCTAAGAGTGGCTGTAACTCTTATCCAATCAGAGACAGGGCTATACGCGGATTTCTTTACGGGTTTGTGAGGCCAGGGGTTTGACCAATGGGAATCGTTTATTTACGCGGACCCCTATTCCCGCGTTTATAAAACAGACTCCACACATCGGGACAAGTCCGAACGCTAGGTATTATGCAGCATTGATGTTGCGGTCGGGTAGGTATCTTGGATGACGAGGCCGCTTTTTTAATAAAGCTTGATGATGCATACATGCATGCAACGGGGGTTGAAAGATGGCTTCGATAGATATACGCGGAATTGGGGGCTGAGGTACGACCTACGAACGGCGATGAAACCAGTTTGGGTGAGTGGAGATGGACAAATCACAGTTGACGCTTTACGCTCTCACAATGGGATATTGGCATAGCATATTTTATATCTTTTTTTTTATTTTTGAGTATCAGTAAGAGATTTTTCTCCTGATGATGACGACGATCTTCCTGTCTTCGTCCTCTAAACCCAAACACTTTATCCAAATAATCATTTCCCAACTCCTTTAACTCCTGCTGAAAATGAATCCATCTTAACCCCAAAAAGAGAAAATACCCATAAAGAATTCCATAAAATTATGCCAACATAAGAAAAAAGTTTTGTCTAATCTTTCTCTAAATGCCCTACCCGTGCGTCGTACTCTCCTCCCAGTAGTAAACCACACCCCGTCCCCATCAAACAAAAGGAAATCAAGAAAAAAAGTCGTCACTATATCTCAGAAGCCAAAAAAGCATTCATCGCGCTCTCAACAGGCGTCAAAGGCGTCACAATCCCCTGATTTGGCGTCCCAACACTCCCATTAACAACCTGAGGCGAATCCATCCCTTGTTGCTGCTGCTGTTGTCCTCCTCCCTGTCCCCCCAATCTGGCCAGTTCCATTTCCATCTGTTGTCTCTGCTGATGTTGTGCTTGCGCGTGCGCCTGTGCGTGTGCATGAGCTTGTGCCTGTTGCTGTTGTAAATGCCATTGCATCTGCATTTGATGTTGCTGCTGAAGCTGCATCAATCCCTGTGCAGGAGGTGGAAACCCTCCGTCCGGAACAGCTAATCTACCTGGCTGTTGAGCCGACATCATAAATCCCGGTTGACGAACCCCATAGACATTTTGTACTTGAGGCATATGCATCATTCCTGGTGGTCCTCGTGGAGGCAGAGCGTTCATTGGTGGTGAAGCTAAAGTCATGTGATGATGATGAGGGGGAGGAGCGCAGAGGTCTTCAATGATGGGACCGTTGGCGAATTGTGCTGTCCATAGTGCTGATGGAGACATTGTGTGTTGAAGAATAGGCGATGCGCCGAGGGCGTTTGGGTTGGGAGAGCCGAAAGCAGCTTGTTGGGCTTGTTGTTGAGGATTGGGACTGTTGGGGAAACCTGGGAGTTGTTGCATGCCTGGATGCATCATGCCGCCGGGGGCGCCGGGCATTTGCGCTGGGGTTGGAACTGGGCCGATGCCATATGGACTGGGTTGGAAATGTGAAATGGTGTATTGCTGTTGAGGAACATATCGTGAGCGGTTCATGATAAAAGATTGGGTCCAGACCAGGGCTGGTGATCGACCAGAGGGGAAAAAGATGGGATGATGCTTGGCTTGCTTGGCTATTACTAATATCCGTCAGATCTACCGACAGTTTTGAGGTTTCCAAGACAAGCTGAGAGAGAGAAAGAGAGAAGTGATCGGCACAGACAGTTAGAGAGAGTTGATGGGTACGTACAAAGTTCTTATATTTGTATCGAACGTGGCGTACGGGAACGCTCGCCCTGCTTGGGGCCGCGGCTCCTTACGATGACTCTACGGGCTTCAAGCTGGCCATAGCCATTGACGCGTCGTTTCCTTTGTTATGGTCACGATGTGGTCTCTCGGTCCTTTCGGTCCAACGACAAGTCAGCTCTCAGGGCACAACAATTGGTTTCTCTGGTTCGGAAATATCTGTGAATTGAGTAAGAAATGGGCGGAATTAATGTGTCTGTGACCACCAGACCGACACTTTTGCGGACCTAAGATGTGTTTGAAACCCATTTTTTGGTCCGTTTCAAATTGAGGTCAACTACAAGGGGGCAGGCATGGCAGTTATACGGGGGCCGGAACAATGGGCCGAAAGTGGGTCCCGAGAAACCCCACTTTTGCTCCGTGGCACGGCATCTCGTTTGGGGTCCACAGCTCCGGAGCATTCGGGAAAGATAAATGTGTAAGTGGTTGAAACATGAATAGATTGAGAAGATCAAAAAAGACCTTCTGGCCATATACAAAGCCATTCATGAGAACCGCATGGAAAATCTGTACTTTTGTCAAAAAGGTATAATAGAGTTTCCTTCACCCCCATGTCCGTGATGGCGGATCCGCAAAAGAGCTGCGCCGGTCATTAACATCCTTTTCTTTTCTCTCAAAATCATTGGCTGCATACATTTTTATAAACCACAAAAACCCCACGATTGCTTACCAACAACCTTTTCTCTCGCTAAGCCTCACCACGAATAACATCAACACACACAAAGATGTGGTTATCTCAAGTAATCAAAAGGCTCTCCAAAAACAAAAAACAACCAAAGTTTAAACAGATTGTTTGGAGCGATGATGGAGAAGTTCGTCCACCGACTAGGGGAAAACAATTTGCTCCCTTTGGTTTCACGGCACCGACGATGGATCTGAGAGGTCGTCCTGCTCTTGCACCGATTTTATCCAACGTCTCTTATAATTCTCAAGCACCGCTTCTGACGCCAATGGGGCCACCAACGATGCGGAAATGATTTTCTTTTTTTTTCTTTTTCTCCTGTTGTTTCTTACTTCGTATTTTAGAGTTGTACTTTTTTCACATGTTTTGGGCGGATCACAAGCGCAGGAACACCAACACAGACTCGGAACAACTGTCATGGGGCAATTAATGCATGTAACAATACACAACCACAAGATTTCCACAAAAAAAAAGTCTAGACTTTGCAGACCGAATCCCAATTCATGCAAGTATGGTTGTGAAAAAACAGTCCTGGACTGTTGGAACACAACAACAAAGCGAAGATCCCCTCGTGATGTCGACCCGTTTCAGGTAGAGGATTCTGCCCAGTCCCCGAACCCAACCATGGGGCCGGTGCTGGGCCGCAAATATGTTATTTTTTGTGTTTCCCCATTTTTTTCCGTTCTGCGGAAGTACGGATCTGCATCTGTGTTCTTTTGCTCGGTACCGTCTTTCAATGTTGCCAAAAGTGGCTCGGCTTCACAGGCTTTTGGAAGTGGAAAGTGCTGTGGGTGACTGGTGTTCTGGAATCTGCCTGTTAAGCGAATCCCACTAACTGCACCTTTTCACAACATTGACTCTAACAAAGATTTAATGACTCGCTGCGCTCGGACAGGGGTTTTCAATAGGACCTATAGGTAACAAGACCCTAACCCTCCCACAACCTCCACCTCCCACAACCTCCCACCTCCCACAACCTCATACCCCCCACAACCACACACAACCTTCTACAACCTCCCCAACCTCCCACGGGTGTAAGCCATTCGTGGGCTTGATCTCAGCCGCGCAGTAAATGGTAGGGTTAGGGTTAAATATAATATGGTCCTTCCTTCCTTTTTTGCGAGTTTTTAAAAACAACTGAAAGCACGGGCCATCTTTTCCTTTTTTACAAGTTTTCAGAAGGCACTGGAAAGCACAGGCCTATTTTCCTGTTTTGCGAGTTTTCATCATGAGCAATGGAAAGCACGGGCCCCAGCTAGTTTCCCAATCGGGAAGGATTTCAGCACCACAGTTTTTTACGGGACCATGAAGTTTTCTAAAGGAATTCCTAAACAAGTTTAGGTCCTATTGAAAACCATATCAGCTGTACAGAATAAGTTGAAGTGAACCCTGAAATGGTCCTCAAAACTCACAGCCCTCAATCAAGGCATAGTAGAATGAAAGATCAGGCAGATTGTCTCTATTGCTTCCACACGACTGCCTTGAATTGATGATAAATCAGAGGCAGCCTGCAAACTCATTTTGATCCCCTCAGGGATCATCTCGCCAAGATGCACCACTGCAACGGGCAATCCCGGCTTGACTGCATCTCGAGCATCTTGGCACAGCCGTCCTCAATATAAGCCACTTCCCAATACGGTTCGCCGTGATGTCCTCTCATTACCTCAATTTTAAACAGCCAGTATATATTTATTTCCCTGATGTGATCCTCAGCGAATTCCAAGTTTATTTCCTCATCATCACTTCATACCTATCTAAATCCCTCCACAGTGTCTTGACCATGGAACTTCCCCCAGACTCCCATGACAACCTCCACAACCAACTCCAAAACAAACACTTCCACAGCCGTCCCCCAACAAACCACCTCTCTCAAAACCCCCGCGGCAAATACCTTCCCAAACCCCTCCCCTGGTCAAGAAAAAAACTCGCCTTGGCATCCGCATACTCTGACGACGCCCGTCTTCTCAATATTTACCTCTGGAAGTCACCCCAAACCACTACTCTATCCATCCGAAAACCTCCTTACCGCAAAACCAAAACCAACAAAGACTCCATAAAATCCGAGCGTCAAAAAACACAAAAGCTCTGGAAACCACATTACCTCCTCCAAGAAAAATCAAACCTCCTACGAAACAGAACCTACTACTACGGCGGATGTTCCTGCTGTGATGCCTGGCCAAAAGGAGAACTAGAGAGATGGAGAAGACGACTGAAAAGGTACTTCTTACCCAGAGATCTAGAAGAAGGGATGGAATTAGCCAAGGACTGGTCAATTTATCCACCTCGGTTCAGAAAGGCGAGGATGATGGACGGTGATGAGGAGGTTATGGGGACTGCGGAATATGATTTTAGAGAGTATGTTTATGATGGTTATGGTATGCCGTTTGATGATTTTGGTATGCCCATTGATTGGTATGATTATTATAGAGGGGCGTTTGATACGGAAGATGAAGAGAGTGAGGAGGAGGTTCAGGAGGAGGAATACAGTGAAGAAGATGATTATGATGAGGATGGTGAGGTGGTTGAAGGAGATATTGTGTGGGAATTGGTTGAGAGACCGCCTTCGAGGATGTCGGTCATGTCTTGGGAGGATCTTCAGGAGGAAAGACTAGTGCAAGAAGTGACGGTAAATTCTGCCCCGATATGGGCTGTTGTGGCTCGAGCAGATAATGGTCACAAGGTATTTGATATACGTTAAAGATAAGAGATCAACAATTTAATACTGAGTACACACCAATCCATGATACCGTGGGCTTGATGATAGACGATTTATTAAAGGAAATAAAACGGTTTAACACCGAGATACCAAAAACACTCTCCTAACACCCTATCGTCATGACCCATAGCAAGAAGACATGAACAAAAGAAAAAAGAATATAAAAAGAAAGAATAGAAACCACACCAGCTTTTACCAAAAACAAAAGAACTCCTTCCCCATGCCATCTAATAATGCAAACAATTTCCTTATCCCATGCCATGCCATGCAACATGCTTAGTTATCCCTTTCCTTTCCCTAAACTCCAAATGCAATCTCCCTTCCTCAAATAGCAGTAAACCTCACCATCCTCTCCTCAATCTGCAACTGCACATGCCTAGGCAAACTGCTCAACGGCGTCCAATTAGGCACATAATGCGGCCCTCTATTCATAAAAACCCTCGCCCTCTCCCCTTCCCTAGTCCTAGAGCTATTTGGCGGATAATAAGGTGTTCTCCTCGCCGCTCTCACATTTATCGCTGGACCATTAACACTCATATCCCTTATACCATCCGCCAGTGCATCTGCAGACGAAGTAGAACTACTTCTCGATGATCTCGGACGAACGGGCAATCGATTAATCCTCTGAGAAGCCGTAGGCCAATGATTCGGGCCCGAACCCATCCCAGGCGAACTAGGAGGACTAGAAAACGACGAACAGGAAGATACAGACGATGTAGAAAGGCCGGGGCTGGAAGGAGGCAGGAAAGCGGCTTCGTTGAGCGAGTTGAAATTTGTAAAGGAATAGGTCGGGTTCATGGGCGTGCTTGGTGGTGATGGTAGGTCAAAGTAATCGAGTAAGGAGCCGTTATCGGTTGGTCCGCCGCTGGAGATCATGAGAGAGGAGGAATCAAAATCTTTGCTACCGGAAGAAGAAGGATGATTGTAAATAATGTCTTGCATTTCGGGGGAAGAAGAGGTTTTGGGACGCAAACGTTCAGGAACGCGAAGTTGACGACGGTTTCCGAAAGAAGGCATTTTTATTTTTATTTTCGGGTTTTTTTTTTTCAGGGTCCTTTTTGATCAACGCGGACCTTGTTTTTTTTTGGCGGGGAAAAGATAATTGGTTTTCGGTATTACCAGGCAGGGTGGCGTGGTGTGGGTGTAACCCAAAAATGATGTAATACCGACGATCACTTTTTGTGGTAGTGTTGTTGATCAACAACGTGGTTCTCTAGTGTGTAGTCCGACGATAAGGCAGACCGAAGAAAGAAAAAAAAAAGGCCACTTGCAAAGAGGTCTTTGGTCAGAGGGGGAAAAAGGCGAAAATGCAACGAAAACGAACAATATGCAACACACGAAAAAAAAGTATGAGACCTGCTGCTGAAAGGGTGGTGGTAGGTGGTGGTGATGACGATGGGTGAATGACCTGGGTTGAAGTGAATGGTGACCGACCCAGAGATAGACGAGGTGGTCTCGAAGAGGTCTTATTATCTTTCTGGACCAAATGACCTGCTACAAACTGAACAATTGGAAATTTGCTTTTGTTTCCAAGAATTCCATTTTTCCCAATAAGCCTCCCCTCCTCGCCCGGCCGGTATTCAACCCAGAAGACCCATCACCAAACATGTTTCGTTCACGGGAGGGGAATGGGCTAAATTTAGTGGTCATCCGTCAGTTTGGGAAGCGGGCCTTTCCAGAGGCCAGCGGCGTGGGACAACTGCTTGGGCATTTTAAGCGAATCAGTGCCCTCAAATTCCGCCAACATCTTCTTTCAGAACGTTTCAATCGTGGAGGGAAAGGTGGCACATTAGATCTTTGTTTACCCCAGAAATGATTACTGAAACGGGACTCGACCTGTTTGAAGATTTGATGTTGGCCATGCTATATTTTAATTGATGAGTTATTTTGTGGTGAGAAACCTGGAAATCTTGAGCATAATGAGAACAGGGGTGCTGCTGCAAGATAGCGCTTGGTAAACCTGTAACCTCTCCAAGTGCCTGTCACCAGCGCTTGAGTGCATTGCACCCACTTTGACATGACATGACTTTTGGCAAGAACAAAATGAAATGCAGCTACGCGTCCGTAACGCCCCCGCGTGGGCGCAAATGTAATTTCATGTCTTGAATTTCTACCTCATGTGAAGATCTCGGAGCCTGATGAAATGTTCACGCGGGATGAGCTGAGCCTAGCGCGGTGTTCGGTGTGTGAGTGGGTGTCACGGCGTAACCCGTGCACTGGTGACGTCATGTCACGTGTAGTTAGATTAGATAAGAAGGATGAGAAAGGTTCCGGCTGCAAGCCTGTCGGCTTTCTTCAATTCAGTATTCTTGGTCTTTGAGTAAATGTCCTTTGCGCCTTGTGCCATTGCATGACCCTCGCCATGACAGTGGGTGTGTACAGGACAAACTGAATGAATTATTTTTGAGGATGCTTCTTCGTACAATGCGGGTAGTTACCACATTGCTCATGCCAAAACATCCTTAAAAAGGCATGTTTTTTTTTATCTTTTATCCATTTTAGTTAAAGAAAATCCCTTGAAATAATAATTTATACCTTTCTATAATCAAAAACTGGTGGTTTCTTTTTTTATGGAGGTTATCATGTCTAATCGGCTTAGGGTTATAGGTATAAAAATCGGGCTGCATTCTGGGAGGTGATAAACAGCATTGTACGAAAAGACATCCTCTTATTTTTATGCCGACTTGGTATTCTATCTGCTAAGGAGTAAATCTATGCCATGAAGGGATCCCTCTCGATGCAGACTGCGGAGAGTGAAAAAATCCCATCAACTCTGCCAGTCATTAATTACAGTTGTTGCAAACATGGCTTGGCAAAGCTTAAAGCCAACGGGAATGCAAAAAAGAGAATCTCAAAACAAGATGCAAAAAATTCCCAAGTTCTGATATAACTCTGCCATCATTCCTCCAGCATGTTTTATCTTTTTACACTGATTTTATGTCGCCTTGACACCTGCAACCGGGCAGACGGCATCTGCAGAAGCGTGGCTCACATCGGGATGACCGTGGATCTTCCCCTTGTGGTGATCGACCCTCGCCTTAGTGACAGGACAAACGGCGTCATCGGCCTTGCCTTCGGTTGAAGGATGATCGGGTGGGAGAACTGTTGTTGCGGTACCAACTACGGGGCACACATCGTCGTCCATCTGCTTGCTCTTGGCCTCGTTGAGAATTTTGTTCTTGAGAGCTGGGCACGCGGCGGCATCGTCGAAATTGTGGCCTGGAGTCAGGCTGGGATGCGGCACTTGAGGATGCTTGTGAAGGTTGTGGTGGTGGTCTGTCGTGGCGCCGACGACTGGGCAAGTTTGACCGGGCTTGTTAAGGTCAATGTCCGGATGGGAAGGAGGGAGAGTCGAGTTGATAGTGCCAACGACGGGACAGTTCATGGTAGCCATTTTCGAAAATGAGTGCGTGTCAAATGTCGGACGATTTGTTTTTTCTTTGGTGTTGTTTTTGGCAAGTTTGAAGCGGACAGAAAACTTACCTCCTTTCTTAATAAGGTCAGCATGTGGATGAGTCCGAGAGCCTCGAGCTCTGCCCCTTCTTTGTTGACCAGGCAGACAGACCACGCGACCCAATCTGGCGCTGTTTTGCTGGAGCTCGAGGTTGCAACACTGCCGAAGGCATGACGTACTGAAGAGCTTCGCAGTCCAGATTAACCAATTAGGTGTTAAGCGGACAGTTTCCGGTGGGACAGAGTGGGGAACGGTGGGGTTGATTATCTTAGCGGTCTGACCTCTGACCAATCATCTTGGCCGTGTTGGTCAGAGCCATCTCGAAACAGCTCCCACCTCCTGGGAAGTTCCCCTTTCTTGGCAGTAATCAGTTCGACAACAACAGTTCAACACATGGAATTCTCATTCTCATCAGCCGGCTTCGTCGAAGTCTCCATTTCGAGAAAAGCATAAAGCTATTGATAAATTAGGCAGTCCACGACAACAAAGTGTATTTTCTAAGCTTCTGACGGTGCCGATCTTCGTTCCCTCATCCTCACGATCGTCAATTTTACCCCGCAATGTTCCAGACTTGCTCCGGCCTTCCCTACCGCTTACACGCGGCATCTTGCTCGAATATCCGGTTTCGAGCTCAGAACATTCAACGTGTCTCTCGATTACGATTGGATACCATTCTCGTCATGACCACATTGCATTCCTTTTCCTGCAGAAAAAGGCAATCCCGGTGAAGACGACATTCTTGCACTTCCGCATCGTCCGAGAGCTGTGCCGCCATGCAGAAAATGTGGTTGTAGTTGTTGCCTTTTTTTACATAACTAAACTCACATCTGTGCAAACCCCAAATTAAAACCGTTTGAACAAATGACGTCGCTCTTACAGCTTTGCAAGCCATTTGCTTGCGCGGTTCCCAACTTTGAACCAGGTGACGAACCATGGAGGCGAATAATAATTTCTTGTCTTTAAAGATGAAAGCCCGGATCCGAATCTTTCTTTCCTTTTAAACTCATCAACTCATCAAACTCTTCTTTTTCTACAAACCACCAGAAAAGAAGTCAAGGATTGCAGCAATGATTTCCCCAGAGCAAGTAGTCGAGATGCTCAAGCCAACAGCAACGGCGGGGCCAATCCCCACGGTGATCCGTATGTGTTCATCTCATCCCATCTCACCATACCTCATTCCATCTCATGATATCCATTTCTACTAACACAATGAACAGCTACACCACCTCAATACCAAGACTCCTCCACCGCAGGTCACCGCACCCTCTGGGTAGTCTTCGCCCTCATGCTCCTCTCCTCAGGTTTCTTCTCCCTCCTCTCCTGGAACGTCCCAACCTCTAAACGTCTCTTCCACGTCATCACCACCCTAATCACCATAATCGCCTCCCTAAGCTACTTCGCCATGGCCACGGGCCAAGCTTCCTCCTTTGTTTGTTCAGCCGCAAAAGACCATCATAAACACGTTCCTGATATTCCTTATACTGAATGTCGGCAAGTATACTGGGCTCGTTACGTCGACTGGGCTTTGACCACTCCATTGTTGATTCTTGACTTGTGTTTCTTGGCTGGAGTTGATGGTGCTCATACCCTCATGGCTGTCATTGCTGATGTGATTATGGTCTTGAGCGGTATGTTTGCTGCTTATGGAGATAATAAGACTGCTCAGCATTGGGGTTGGTATGCTATTGGGTGTGTTTCGTATCTTTTTGTGGTTTGGCATGTTGCCGTTCATGGAACGACGATGGTGAGGGCGAAGGGTGTTAAGGTTACGAGATTGTTTGCGTCGTTGGCGCTGTTTACTCTTGCGATTTGGACTACTTATCCTGTGTAAGTTTCTCCTTAAAAAAGGGTTTCTGTGAAATTTGGAAGGAAAAAAGTTAACATGTTGATGTTGATAGTGTTTGGGGCATTGCTGAGGGCGCTCACAAGATGAGTGTTGACACTGAGATCATGGCTTATGCCGTGTTGGACTTGTTGGCCAAGCCTGTCTTTGGTATTTGGCTTCTAATCAGCCACCGTGCTTCGGCTGAGACCAACGTTGATCTTGGAGGTTGGTGGTCTCATGGCTTTGGATCCGAGGGACGCATCCGTATCGGGGATGAGGATTAAAGGGAGACTTGAGCGAGATGAAAGGCTGTCAGAGAATGGTGAGTGCAACATACAGCAAAAAGGTAACAACGGTCAAGTACAGAGGTAAAAACATATGGCAAAAGTGATGTAACAATAGCCAGGTGCATGGGAATAATTAGGAGTTGGATGGAATCAAATATTACAGAAACCTTGCTTTTAAAATTGATCTGAGCATTACCATGACAGGTATCTAATCTAGTCTTACACAGGTATATAGTCTTACAGGTATCTAGTCTTTCCTCTAGCTAGATCACAAGCTTTCACGTCAAATATATCCACCCACAACAGTCCTCAATCTCCGCCCACAGCTCCCCATCCATGGCCCCATAAACATAAGCTTCACCTATAAATTCCATAGGTCCATCAATATTATCATCTTCTCGGGGTCTCAAAATCACAGGAACTCTTCCACCTTTTAAAAGGACGACATGATCTCCCACCTCAGCAAGTCTAGGAAGTAGACATGCCCGACCATTTCCAGTAATGCCAACCCTCCGGTTCGTAGTATGCCTAATGTACGAACCAAAAGTATCATTTCCATCAGCAAAAGCAAGATTCTTAAGTCCAGCCACGAACCCCAACGAGTTAAAGATGGGTTCAGGCAGATAATTATCAACTTCCCGCGATTTGAGTCTTCTAACCGGGTTCAGAGTTCTGAGCCACTTTTGATACTCTTCGTCGGTCTTTGTTCTTCCTTCAGGCCCAGGATACTTAGTACCTGTGCTGAAAATCTCTGCAAAGAACCTTCCTGCCTCTGGTTCAAACATGAGAATATTCGCGGAGAAACTCTTGCCACAACAGATAACGTTCTGCGTATCCGGCGATAGAGGCCACTTGGATTGTTCCATGCTTGATGAGGTTCGCTCCTCCTTTTGCCAGCTCCCATATCTCGCGGGCGATATCGCTCAGCGGTCGGTTTGGGTTATCGGGGTTATCGGCCCATTCTACGGGGAAGCCTTCGCGAGGGAAATATTCATCCAGCCAATCCATTGATCCTTCGGCAATGTCGTCAAAGTATACTCTTGGTTGTACGACGCTGAATTGTGCTATCGTGTCAAAGGCATAACCTCTTAGAAGCAGTGTCTTGCCGTTGTCTCTGAAGACTGGCCAACAGGCTGATCCCCCGCTTGCGTGAGTTGTGCGTGGTTGGCCTTTGGCATCCTTAATTAGAGGTTCGGCGAGATTGCCTGTTGAGCCCCAGTCTGGGACCCAGGATGGTAGGTTTGTCACGACGCGTTTCTTGTAGGGATAACAGCATCCTAGCACGTCGAGGTTGCAAGAGTTTTCGATGATGACTTTCGTAGCTCGCCGGTAGATCTCTTCTGGCTCGATAGAGTAGTCCGGCTGGATGCCAGTGCCATTAAGTTCACCAGGTTTGAACAATCCAAGGATGGCAAAGATCTTGTCGCGAGAATTGGTCGCGGCGCGCTCGTGGGAGGAGGCCAGGTAGTAGAGGAGCTCATCTTCGATTGTGGGAAATTCCGGGGCTGCTGATTGCATGGAGCATATGGAACGGCTCGGTTCCGCTCTTCCACTTGTTGCCAAAGTAGTTTTCGTGGAAAACGCCCAATCTCTCAGCGTGAAGGATTGCTTCGCTAAACATGTCAAAATCGATGGTATATGTCCCGATAACTAGCATGGCCTTTTTGGGAAGAATGATTTCCTAGCAAGTTTGGGATTAATTCGTGGACTGAGTCGTCTTCGGGCGTAGGAGAGAACATACCTGGAGTGTCCATGCTCGTCGCCACCATTCATATTGGAGAATGACACCTCTGAAATCAGGCCAATCAAATCCTTTTGTGGTGGCATCGTATGCTGGACCTGAATTAAGTTTGACTATATCGAGCTTGCCAGCTTCGAGTTCGCGGAGCTCTGTCACCAAGTCAGCCGGCTTTCTTCGGAGGTTCCATGTAGGCAATAGCTCAACAAATCTCTAGCTCCCTTTTCAAATATCTCTATAGCATCAACCACCTTGGCAGTCTTATCAGTCGAATCTCCGAGCCAAACCACCACTTTGGAACAGCGCTGATAAATTTCTCTCATTAAACCGACCTGGAATTACGTTCCTCCAGGTCGCCTTGATTGATGCAGATGGCATCGGCCCAGAGAACTCGGGCCCTATGGGCGAGACGAAGATTGAACAGCGCTAGTCGAAGATTCTTGCCAATCCTCAAAGTTGAATCGTTGACTACAATAGGCGTAGTGACGGATGTGTCGCCCCAGACATACGAAAGTGCCTCAAAATCGTCGGCATTTTCAAACAGAACTGAGTCGACAATAAAGCATTCAATGTCGTCCTGTCTCGAACCGGGAAGGAGATACAAAAGTCGAAAGGCCTTTGGATGGGGAGGAAGAGATAAATACTCGAAGGGATTGTCGTCATTTTGTTTTCTTCGCAGTCGCCGGGGGTTCCGCCATGGTTATGGCTTTCTGATCGGATGAAGGGTCAGGTTCAGTTGGAAGGTCTGATCCCGAATTATTGACGGTGGATGTGTCAAGGGTTTTTCGAAAAAGGTAGGCCATATTTTGGTGCAGGTGCAGGTGGGAAAGCTCCAGGGTCAAAGGCGGGGAGGTAAATTGTTTTAAAAACATGCAGAACAATCCTGCCGAGCGGTCTAAACCAAACGCAGTTACTGTAGCGACATTCCTTCCCCGCCTGGCTTGCCTACCTACCTTATTGATAAAGGCCTTCTATCCCTCGGAGCAATTGGTAACATGGGCTTGTTTGAGCATAACAGGTTGGTAGGTCACCAGCAACGAGAAGGTGAACTGTCACATAATTTTCAGTTTTTATCGTAAGCTAATTTACTATTAAAACGTCTCCTCGCCCTCCTCCTCATTGTCCTCCTCTACCTAGCTGGCTTATTTCACCACGCTTCTTATTAGCCATTCCACTGAACCTGAATTCAGTCAGAAATTTTATCCATTTGTAATTCCCAAAATGTGGTTCCTGGCTTGGATAGTGCAAGCCTTTTTATTCTTTCATCGCTTCAGCAGGCATCATCTCTACCCGCCCACCATGTCGGGCCAGTAAGTTTGGCAAGTTCTTGTGATAAAGCGCCTGAGTCATGTTGAGGATTGACTGAATTACCTGCAGACTCAACGACATCTGCAGGTATCGCATCAGTCTTGGCACGTCCTCCTAGGGTTTCAATAACATTATTATTATTGATCTTACGCCGCTGGAGGCGGTGCCTCCATCCTTATGAGATATGCGGTCCCTCTACAATTATTTACACGCGTGAGCGAACTCAAGTGCAGACTGTGTACCAAATTGGTCCAGCAGCCAACTCTGCCTTTCTCCAACAATCCACTTGTCCGAGTCTCTGCTACCCGGCTTGGTGACATAATAGGAGCTTGTGCTCTTTCCAGAGCGATGCCACTTCAGAAAGTTTGTATCAATGATCACTGAACCCACCCCCTTTCCTCTAATTCTTTTGCAAGCCTATATTCATCAGTCTTCCCGTTGGAAAAAGCCAGTTGATGATTATCGTTGCCTCCCTCTTTTGGCCTAAAGCCATCCTAAAGGTAGGGCCATCCTTGTCCTCTGCAGTCTCAGTCTCTCTCTTTCTCCAGAATACTCGTTGCACCGAAGTACCATGTGTGCTACTGTGGGTTTCAATAACATTCACCCAACTTACCTCCATTATTGCACGCGAGTGTCCCTTCAGTTTCCGACTTAGATTGCACTGCTTGTCGTACTTGTGATATCACCACCTGCCCCTCTTTGCTTGATTTAGAGGCGGCAGAGCTGGAGGTTGCAGCATGACCTGCCTCTTGAACTATCGTGTGAGCCTCTCACAGTATTTAGTATCAGGAAACATTTATAGGGATGTGTTACGCCCCAGGCATAATAACAAGGGTGGTTCGAGACGCGCAGGGTTCTGCATCTATCTACTTCTACCCACCAGGCCTTTAAAGTAGATAGAATAGATGGATTAGTAAGCCAACCCCAGATAGAGTTGATAGAA
>MU865462.1:0-53566 GCA_033297215.1 Podospora fimiseda | reverse complement strand
AGTTCGCTCACGCGTGTAAATAATTGTAGAGGGACCGCATATCCCATAGTGATGGAGGCACCGCCTCCAGCGGTGTAAGATCAATAATAATAATATAAACAAAGCAGTTTCACCAATTCAATATCATTCTCAACAGAAAAACAAAACTTTTCCACCACAAACGAATGTATGTATTTTCAAGGGCATGTGATCTATCCATCTATCTCTCATCCTCCCAACAAATATTTACGATCCTTGGCAATATGACCCAACCAGAGAGATAGACATATGAACGGGGAGAGAGAGAGAGAGAGAGAAGACAAGACCAGCTTCAAGCCTCTTCGCTCCCTAGATAGACCCCTAAAATACTAAAATACCCCCAATTTACACATCCTTATTTTGCATAATCAAGAATGAAACTAGGAGAGTGAATACGAAAAAAAAGTTTTGAAAAATCATAATAAAAGCCGCCCCAGAAGCAACTTTTTCTGATTTCCAAAAATGAGAAAGAAAAAAAAAAAGAGGTGAGAGATTATGATCCTAAAACCCGAACCGAGCATTCAAATCCAATCCAAATCCAATAAAAACAGAGAAAAAAAAGTAAGGAATTGAAACCAATTCAAAAGGGAAATACACACCCAAGAGAAAAGGTGATGAATTGACACACATCGGCCAAGTAGAAAAGGAATACAACAGGAGAGAAGTGATGATGATGAGAAAAGAAGGAAAGAAAAAGGACCGATACACCAAATAATGTGAAGTGAGAAAAACGAAATATGCTTCGAGTAAAAAAAAGAAATAAAAACCCTTATTGTTTCGTTTCCCTTCCCAGGAAAAGTCTCTAAACTACAAAATAAGAAAATCAACAAAAGAAAAAAACTCAGCATAAGCCCCCATCCATATCATGTTCTGTGTTCCCTTGTTTGTGTGTTGTGCGCCTTTCCCTTTCCCTTTCCCAAATTTGTCCCCTTGAATTTTCCTTCTAATGAAATGTGATGTGTGTTGAGGGGTATCATGTTGATCCGTTTCTGGTTCGTGAGAAGCTGCCAGAATATCCTGTGTGTGATTTTGTTGTGTTTTTTGTGTATCCATCGAAAATGCCATAAATGCCGAGTACCAAAAACAAAAAAGAAAATGATAAAAAAAAACACATCTTTAAAAAGACACTTGCCCATACCCGGCCTTCATTGGAGACCAATGATCATGATGAGAATGCGAAGAATCCTTCCGCTTATGTCTCTTTTCCTGTCTTCTGGAGCGATCCGTCCTATCGGCTCGAATCGCCCTGGTGACCTCAGCAGACTGAAGATCGGCAGCTTCAACCGACATGGGCTGTCCGAGAGTGAGGTATCCGCCATTGTCGTCTTCAAGCGACATTGGTGTTACGGGACCGGTTGGACTTCCCAGGGGCTCGAGTCTGGGAGATAGAGGTCGTGAGGAAGGAGAAAGACTGCCACGACGTTGATGGTTGTAATTGTATGTGTTGCTGCCTTGAGCTATGGACACAATCCCATTGGATGCTTGGATGACCATTTCACGTTGATAAGCGTGAACCAGGCGCTTAGCCTCGGAGTCCGTTCTGCTGTGACGCTGATAGCTGACTGGTTTGCTGGGCTTCTTGAGCGAAGAATGTTGAACGAGAGGTTGCAGCTCAGCTGGAATTGGTAGGGGCGCTTGATTGTGTGCCTTTTCCCAATTGGCCGGATAGTATTTGCCGGTTGGGATTTTAGGTCTGCCGTCAGGTCCAATCTCTGCGGTTGAAGGAATTGCTGCTCTTGCCGAAGCTGCGGCAGCTTGCTGTATAGAGTTACGTCTGGCCATTTCGGCGTAGGGCTGAAAGGGATGAGTGGGTTGGATGCGGAGACTTGGGTCTTCGTGATTTGGGAAAAAGGCTCCCTGACGATCGCCTCTGGCTGAGAGTGCGGGAACCTGAGTATAAGGGTCAGAGAGAGCCCTGCGTGTTGAAGGAATCTCAATGGCACGAGATTGACTGCTCGGGCTGATCGGGGATTGGGAGCGAGAATTGAGTTCTATTCAATGAGTTATTGGCATTCAATGACGCAGTGATTGCTGAGATGCATGGAACAACCGTTGAGGAACAATGGAATAGCAGGGTTCCAGGGAGAGACGGCACAAGATCCGGCGCTCACTAGCGCCCTAAACTTTAAGGGCTGGGCGACCCCGCACAGCGCTAAAGCGGCACGAATGTCTCATTTGAAAAAGCGTGGCGCCGATAATTTTTAAAGAGAGTTAATAAAAAACTTACCAAGATCAAACATCAATTCTTCATCTTCTGTAAGTGAAAAAAGATGATTGCAGGAAGAAGGTGTTGTCTGTTGGGTCGGCATGGTATTATTATTGTTGTATGTTGCAGGCGACTCGCAAAACATTGAAAAGATTCGTTCCTCTGACGAGTTGCTATAGGACATGAAGGACTGAGATTCAAATTCTGATTCTTCCAAATCTTCCATTATTGGTTCCTCGTAGTCGACATAGCTGGTTGGTTCCGTGTCTTCTAAATGAAGGTGAAGGACATCTTCAAGTTGTTGCATACTCAGACCTCCCGAAGAGCCCGTCATTCCCGGCCGGTAGGACTTGGATCGTTTCATGATAATAGATTTCCGAAAACCTTTCTAAAGAAAAAAAAAAAGTCAGAAATGTTATCCATGTCAGTCAGTGTGCAACGTTTGACAGAGACCTGACGAAACATTGGTTGAACCTACAAAAGCAATACTTCTTGATTTTTAGTTGTTGTCTAGTAACAACCAAGAAACAAAAAAACGGAAATAGGTTGGGTTTTGGATGAATGGGGAAAAAGTATGTGTTGTTATAGATTTGTCGATTGGGTGAAAATGGTGACAGTTGTATCCGAAACGTGTGGTTCGCGGTCCATCAGATAATAAATCAATATGTACATGTATGTACAGTGTTCAAGTAACACCGGTTGCCCGTTCGTCCCCTCACCACAAAAGCAACACCAACAACGAACAACAAGGCTTCACGGGTGAAACAATGGCATGAAGAAAAATAAGGGAGAGGGGAAGCAAAAGAAGAAAAGAGAACAAGCAGGGGGGAGGGAGAGGGAGAGAGAGAGAGAGTAGTACGACAGCCAGCCACAAGTTGCCTTGGAAAATAAATGGGTGAGTGATAGATATTATTTCGACAAGGGGGGATGAAGGGGATGGGATGGGGAATGTGATGGAGGGAACATCAACCCTCCATCCTACCATGAACAACCAGAGAGGGACCCTCCTTATCTTTTTTTTTCTCTCTTTGTGGAATCACGTCAGATTATTCGGTATGTTCAGGTTGTCTATCATCCCGACACCCAACCTACTTGTCAAAAATGTTGTGGCGTTTTCTGTATATGCACAACCTCAAAATCCAGCACATTTCAAGGCAAGGAATCTTCGGATCGTCCTATAGTGAAAAAAAAAGAGGGGCATCCTACATGCTGATCCCATGCAATTCTCGTACGAGGAAAAAGGGAAGAAGAGGGACGACGGAACCACACACACAACCGACAGCCTACATAAATAATGTATATGCCGTTCCGTGTTAAAGTCACAACGAAAGAGGGGAGGGGGGAAAATTGATAAATGGTTTCCTGCTAAGTGGCACCTCAAAACGGGCACACGAAAAAGAAAAAAAGAAGAAAAAGAAAAAAAAAGCCGTTGTAATCCGAACATCTTACAGGTCAGGTACCTGATAAAAAGTGAAAAGACAGGTCCGAATGGCCGAATCGAGGCGGCGCGTAAGCAAGCATCCGTCGGGTGCCCGACACACTGGCTCACAGAGGGGACAGGGACGGGTTTCCCTTTTCTTCTAACCATAATCGGCTAGCTACAGCCTATAACACAGAGAGCGAGCCCACATTTCCCGATGCCTTCTTTTCTGTGTTATTATAATTAACAGCGGTGTGATTTGATTCAATTGCGTTGCGAACCTTGATGGTCGTCGTCGTCGTCGTGTATGTACCCGTTTGGTGGACAGTGAGATATACTTGTACACTGTACCATCTGTTGTTGTTGCCTTGTTGTCACAGAAAAGAAGAGAGGCAAGTACGAAAAGGAACGGATGGCGGCACAGTTTTCTTCTTTCTTTTTGGTTTTGTGTAACACGCACCCGACACACACACAATACAACACAACGAGGCGAGCGGAGAAGCTCGGGTTCGGTTTCCTCAACAGAGACAAACCGACCGACCGAACAAATCAAATATGCAAGGGCGACGGGAAGAACGGAAAGAGTTCTTCTCTCTCTCTCTCTCTCTCATTCAAATCTCATCGAAGAACTCCTCGCATAAAACGCCACTGAATTGCTGATTTGAAGAATGGTTCCCAAAGGAAAAAAAACTTGACCTATCATAAAATAATCTTCATATCACACTCAATATCACATACCCTTGCCCTCCATCACACAAGAAACGCCCTTCCTTCCCTTCTCTCTTGCCTCCTTTTTCTTCACGGTAGCATTTTATTATATATGCAAGGTGATAAAAAAAAACCACGGCACATAAATGAAAATAAGAATACCACTACACAGACTCTCTCCCTTTTTCTTCTAATAAGAACGAGTCTGGTTCTTGTGTGACGTCACAATATCAACCCGCTGAGGGGGAAAGAAGAAGGGAAGAAGGGACAGAAAAGAGGAGAAAAGAGGAGAAGAGAGAGAGAAAAAAAGTGTGGCCCAGGTGGTATTTTTGTGTCAAAGATTCTCTCTCCATCCAAAACGACCCCTTCTACTTCCGAAGATAAGGAACTCCTTTTCCAGATTCATGCCTACCAAAATTGATCTCCATTCGGTAGTGACACTTTCACACACTTACACACTCTTCTCCTTTCCGAAATATGGACAAGGATTTCATTTCCCTCTCTCTCTCTCTCTCCCCATCCCCATCCCCATCCCCATCCCCATCGGCACTACTCGGCATTAATCAATCCCAGAAAATCAATAGTAGTAGTCCCCATTGTGTCTGTTATGTCTGTGCACAATCACTCACCCCTTCTCACACTTTTTAGTCCAAGTCATCTGACTTTTTCCATCAGCGGGTATGCGGCGCTGTTTTTTTGTTCTTGTTGGAACTGGGGGTGACGGGGGGGAAAGAGGCAAAGGTACTTCTAGGTGATGTACCCTCGTTTCTGTTGGTGGTCAGCAGTAAGAACCGTTGAGAAACGTGTGTCTGTGTGTCTGTGTCGGTTGGTGGAGGATGAGATGAGAGGGCAAGGTACCAGAGAACCTTTGAAAATTACGTCAAAAGATCCGATGAGACCGAAAGATGTAACGAACGCGTCTTGTTGGTAACAGAAAGAAAAAAAATCTGATAAGATCAATAAAAACACGTAATGTGTGTACCATTGCTATCAATCCTAATTGAGCAACGTTGAAAATAAACATTATTTGTGTGTGTGTGTGTGTGTGTAAAAAAAGGGGGTATCGTAGGGGTATCCTCTCTCATCGCTTTCCAAAGAAACGCCTTTCCAACGCTTTTGTCGTCCCATCGTGTCTCCACATTAAGTGTCATGACGCAAAGCTTGACTTCCTTGGAAACCACCGGTTCGTCCCGTTTCAAAGTCTTTGTGCAGGCCAAAGCTTAATTGGTTCTGTCTCCTAAACCTTTGCACGACTAGTGAAACGGCTGCGGCGATCTTTGTGCTTCCACCAGTAGCCAAGGTTGGCGAGGAAGCTAACCAGCCAAAGGGCTGCGTTGGCTAGCACGACCCAAACGGCGTTTTTGAGTCTGGTGATGTCGCCGTTGCCTTCGGGATCCTCGCCGATGTACATCTGTAAGGGGCACAAAAGGTTAGTTCTAACGGCCGAATTCTAGCGCCACAGTTGGGATACATACCTTTCCAAAGATGCCGAAGAGAACAATCCAGAGAATGAAGAGAACCAGGTTCCATACCCAGGTTGCGGCGAAACGGAGGATGTATGGGATGCAGTAAAGCATGGCGGTCAGAGCGGAGAGACCGCCGACGACTTCAGCGTAGATCTGCAAATTGTTAGAGATTGAACGGATTGTGAGTTTAGAGAGAAAAAAACGTACCCATTTGGGATTTCCATCTACGTTAGCCTTGCGCGCGCGATCAAGCTCGACGCCGTAAAGAGCGCAAACTGTAATTGCCAAAACAAATTGACAGAAATGAAGAATGCTAAAAGCAATGAAGCTGAATGAGTAGCTTCCGAAAGCCATCTTGGGCAGTTGGGTGAAGTGAGTGATGATGCGGAGGAAAGGACAGTTGACGATAGTAGTCAGTCAGTTTTAATGAGGGGTTGGCGCGCTGTTGTGCTTCTCTTATAAATGAAAAACACTTTTTTCTGCGCCAAGACGCTTGACGGGAACGATGGTCGATAATTCCTTTTCTCGCGATCGGCGTGGAGCTGCGGTGGTGGATCCGATCTACTTTAGAAAGGTCATGATCTTTTTTTTTTGTCTTGGAGAATCATGAGTTCGTCCAAAAGTTGATGATGAAACATTTCTGGGGGTGGGCCAGGCCATCCCGCCCACCATGTTAGGCCCTGCAGTGCCTGAAATCTTTGTGGTCGAGATTGAAGCTTCCCTTTCAGAATCATCCAATCTCGTCGAGGCCCAATGACGTCGATTGTTTCAAAGCTTGGGTGGCAGTGGGTGGTGCTGTCAGTCTCTCGGCAGTGGGCTTTCTTAACAGGGGTTCTGAGCGTGCACGGATGTCCTTGGTGGATCAAAACTCCACTTTGTTCAGCTTGCCCTTGCATTTTCCATCTTTGACAACATCCACGTCGCTTGTCGTGATTTGACAAACTTGAACTGCAATCCATTTTACACCGGTGACCGCCAACTCATCCGTACACCACGCCGTGTCACCTACGAAAATCGGAATTTTACCTTTGTGTAGATTTCTCTTTCGGAACCCGACCAAACCGTGCAAACCAATCTAATCAGTCTCGTTGGGCTGCCATTCTGCCCGTCTGGCCTTGGAACCCTGGAGAATCATCATGTGCTCCTTCCTTTTTTCTTTACATTTTCCGCTATCTTATAGCCAAGAAACATCGAGGGCCTTTTTCTGAATAACTTCAATTTCCGAAACTCTCAGTCGACTTTAGTTTCTTCGGCTTAGGTCCAAACCACTTTGGAAATACGAATTCCAAAGAGCCTCACTTCATATGCCGAGAAGGCCTGATATCGTCCAACCGCCTTGAATCCGTCTTTCGGTTCCCTGTTTGGTCCTTTGGTGTCACCGCATTTCCGGACGAAATAACCATGTCTTACTTTGCCTGAGGTCCAGGCGAATCTGGCGGAACTACACTGAGAAAACCGGTCAAGTTCTGGCGTTGATAGGCCGCTTTTCCATTACAGGTCGGCGGCTGCCGCATCCCATCGACGATTCTCCTTGCAGCAGCCGCAAGCCGATGGCAAAAAGTAGAACGCCTCTTGTAGCCACCTATTATGCCGGGCGACTTAATGTTTAGATGATATGCGCAGATGACTGGCGCATGTTGAGGCTCTTCGGTACGTAGGGATGTGTAGATAAGTATTTAGTTGTCGACGACCCATTCAAGGTCCGTCCGCCCGGGAACCACGATTCTGTCTGAGAGACTCTCGGGATTTGTTTCTGTCGAACTTTCGCATTCCTTACCCGTATCACCAGGAGCCACATATCGACAACTTTCAAGGTCCCAACGCCGTCCCACTTTGAACCGGAAGCTCCGTGTTGATATGGATATCCTCCTCTTGCTTTTCGTTTGGCTGAAACCAATCAACTTAGCTGTACCGGTAGCAAAAGCCCCTGGCCAAGGACATATTCCAGATAGGAACTGTCGTCAATTTACGACGGATCCGCTTCCGTCGTGTCCTTCTCTTTCAGTTCAGGCAATTCCAGATCACAGGCCAATTTACCATATACCGATTCAGTCGAAAGTCCATGGCGAGGTCCCGTGACTGACCTCTCACTACACTGTTGCATTTGGAGATAGGGGTTGGTTGGTCGTTGCACAAACAACGGCTGTGGATTTTCGTGCCTGGTCTCTGGCCAATCAGATCGTTTCTCAATGGTCGTCGTGCATACGAGAGGAACTCTATTCTTTGGGTAAGTATCTTCGTACATAATTCCATTGAGACAACGGTGAAAGATGCTAAATCATGTTTAGGAACACTTGAATGCTTCGCCTTCACTTTGCCACGGCTTTCACTTGCTCAGCTGTGTCTGCCATGCCGAAAGGCTTTCCGTGGACATGAAACGCATCTTCATGTCCGGCCTGGCGGACAAGTCTTTGAGGAGAAATAAATACGCCAGAATCTCGGGGCGTGCCTCTCTGCTCCGTGTTGTTGCCCGCTGCAAAGGAAAAGGGGCTTGAGCTGTTGCCCAGGTCAAGTAAGGCAATAACCAAGCCCCCGCCCCCTTCAACACTCGTTTGTGGAATTCACCTATGACTCGACAAAAAAGAAACAGACTTAGCGATGGACTGTACACCCGCAAAGAGGGACGTCCCACAGCCTCCCCATGTTGGCATTGAAGGTCATGGGACGTGAGGTTACAGATGCTCTGTTGTAGATGGGACCTTTGCTCGCTCGGCAAAGCAAACATTGTCATCAAGCCTGCTGTCTGCCATACTTTGGTCCACGACAAACGGTCCGGACAGCCCGCAGAAGGCCCTGTAATTTTGCCTTACGCCGTTGAGAGATTTCGATTTGCACCTTTATTCGCAGATGAAGATTTGCATGTTTCGAAGTTACCATTGAGGTCCGCCAATAAGGATTCATACACCTGTTGGAACCAGATGTCGGTGGTAACACGGCGCACAAAAGGGAAAATCGAGGTTGTCAAGGGATGCCTCGTTGGTTACTGACTGATTTCGGTACACATTTACACGAAGCTCATTTTACATCTCATAGCCCCGATGGAAGTTGTATTGGCTTTACATATCCTGAGCTGCTGTATATAAGATGTCTCCATCGACTCTCCTCTCGACCAGAAAAAAAGAGCATCATCATCAGCATCGAGTTCGCTCTCAAGCCCTTATCAAACGCTCTTCTGCCTTCATCGTCGCTCTTAGAGTCAACATCCACACGTTAGATCATGGCTTCCCACGGTTCGCACTCTGGAAGCTCCTCCTCTCGCCGCAAGGTTCGTCGTCAAGACTCACTGGCTGAGATTTATGCTAATATCTGGATAGGGACACCGTAGCCACCGCCATGGACAGCACAATGAAGCCAAAAAACTAGTCCTTTGGTTCTGTCATATGTGCAACCAAGACAACAATTGGGAGACAACGCTCAGGTGCATTAATCCCCAATGCCAACATCCCCGTTGCGGCTATTGCGAAGTCGAGCACCATGATATTCGCCCAGAAGCCAACTACGCCCAGGATCCATACCAGTATCAGCAGTACGAGTACCGGTACTAGTACACTTGGTAGATGACATTAGAATTCTGCGATCCAGCACCTATCAATATCTCTGGGATCCGCCCCTTGAGCTCTAACACGATCTATTCAGTCTCCCGCATCATTTTCCCCGTTCGTTACAGCCTTTGAGGCAACCACCCTTACACCACCTTGGCATCTTATCTAGAGGTTGTGTTGGAGTTTTGAGTTTTAGATTTCGGGTTAACCCTATTTCACAATATGTTTTTTTTCCCTTGCTCCTTCGCAATTTTACTCTTTTCATGATTTCTCAAGGCGGGCCTTTCCTTTCCTTTTTCTGTTTTACTTGACTAGTTGCAAATCTTTTGTCTTTTTACAACCTTTGTACTCAGTTTTTCTTTTACTGTTTTTTTCTCTGTCTACGTTACTTGTGCGAGGCAGTGTGTTAGTTATCTGAGCGTGTAGGCCACAATACGATTCTCTTATTTTGGATATGGATTTTCGCATGTTGAGAATGTGTTACAAGATTGCCATTTCTGTCAAAAATGAGACTGTATCGAGAACGCCCCTTTTGATTTTTTGTTGGAAGTGGTGTATCGTATAGCAGTGTGAATTTCCATTTACCCACCATTCTTCCTTGCAACATTCAGGATGGAGAAGGTAATTTCGACGAGGCGTATCTTGGTGAGGCTGTTGGGATGAGGGAAATTGCAGAGGAGTCATTCACCTGTGGCGGAGTTTGCTGAAATATCACTTTTCACCCTAACATGAGACTGGCACACTCTTGGAAGGCAAAAGCAGGGTTGGAGAAAGTGGTACAAACAGAGGGGAAGGTGAAGAGCAAGGCTCATTTTGTCCAAGAGGGGCGCGGACTACTTCATCTGGACGAGCTTTCACCACACAGTCCCGTCACCGACATTTCGACTTGACCAAACCGGAGTGAGAGTTTGGAGGCCACAACTTTGGCGGCCACTCCTCGAGATGTCAGGCCGTATATGCCTAGTTTTGCGGTCCACAACTATGAGACATCGCGGCTATTTCGTCCAGTCATTTTCCTTGGAAAATGCCAGGCTGCCGGTAAGGCCGAGTATATCTGCAAGAAGGGAGACGACGGAGGGCAGTTTGTAGACGCCACGGCGCGGTAACCTGGAAGAGACAGGGCCCCAATGCAGAATCGACGATTGCAACGTGGGATCCGGGATTCTCGAGCTTCTTTTGGTTGTCTAGACCGCCACTCGACAAGGCTTTGGAGTCCGAACAAGAAAACAAGGCTCTCGATCAACACGCATGTCATCCTCCATGTCATGAACGGGTTGCGGGTATGGGCCGGATGGCGTAAATAGTGCTGATGGCATATCTCAAGGCCACCCCTGCAATGACGGCCAGACGATTGACTATTGATGAAGGCCCAAGAAAGCAGGGCTTCAATATCGAGACATGACGACTAGGATCAAATGAGGCTACTCAGGCATCAAACGGTGCTTTCAACAGCCAATGTGGCGAAGCGAACTGTGTGAATTTGTTGAGTTCAACAGAAGCCTGTCAGTTCAACCGAAAGTAACACGCTGTGTGGTGCAAGTTCCGACGACACCACTCATATTTGGATCTCGGCCAAACTGGACGCGGCCCGCCCATCTCGTCACACACACACTCAACAAAGAAGCTTCTTTTTCTCTCTACACAATTTTTTATCGGAGTCTGGAGATCGGCGTCTCGCATTCTGACATGCAGAGCCAAGAGAAGAAATATATAACACAAGGCGACCAATTATTTGTGGATTGGGCCGCGGCCGTCTGAATAACCCCCAAGAGCTGAATGCAGGTGAGTGGACCGATCGATGGGGGCCACATCGGCACGTTATCTTGCCTAACGATTCCCCAACTATTTCCCCACCTCTCTCTGTTAGTCTATCCTACAAAAGGTTAACAAAAGGATGACAATTGCCGGAACCAACAACAATCTACTACCAAGAGGCAACGTTCCCAAGAATATCTTCTCAAGAAACCAAACTTGGACATTTTTTGAGGCGACCAACTTCGGTATACCAAAAGGATCACATCACACAAGACCAAGACAACGGGCCTGACCGTCCCTCCTTTCCCCAGATCGACACCGTCTTGGCCAAGACATCCACCCCAAGCCGCCGTGAAACGAAAGCAGAAATAATGACTACCAATAACACCATCGTCTTGCCCTCACCCCCTTTTGTCCATGCCCCGGGCATAGCCAACCTGAGAGATGCCGGTGGACATCTTGTTGCCCACCTACCGGGCAAAGCCGTTAGGCGTGGCATACTCTTTAGAGGCGCTGATCCCACGAATCTCGATGCAGAAGGTGTGGCCGTGCTTCAAGGTCTCGGGGTGACCCATATCTACGACCTTCGTTCTGAGGTGGAGCTCGCAAAGGGCAAGGAACAACCCAGGGAATGGCCTGGTGCCAAGAGGGTGCCCGTTCCTGTCTTTTTGGAGAAGGATTATAGTCCTGAGGCACTGGCTCTACGGTTCAGCAACTATAGTAGCGGGCTAGAGGTTGGTTTTTTTTTCCCCTTTTAAGATTCCATTTCCTGGTTTAGTCATCATGGAGGAGGGGCGTTCTTTGGGCTTGTCTCAAGTGGCGCATTTGCTTGAGCCGCCGGAACAAAAAGGATCTTTTGGGTGTGTGGCAGCTGAAATGCGAGACCGTTGAAGAAGACACTCTAATCTTGGGTGGCGTTGAGATCGGTCTCTGCCTTTTGCCCGCATTGGAGTGTGTGTGTGTAACGCCAGAGAAGCTTTGGGACTCGTTCGTTCGTACATTTGTTACCATTGTGCGTTTTTTTTTTCTGTGCCTCAACTTACACCACATACCTCACGCCATGATTTTTCCTACACTTTTTACTTGAAAAGCCTAATAAAACAACCTTGGAACTGTGTATACTAATCAATTTTTTGTGCCTTTTCAACAGGGATTTGTACAAGCCTATAGCAGCATTCTCAAAGCTGCCGCCGAGAGCAATCATCCATTCAGACCGTTTCAGACTATCTTGAATCACTTGGCCTCTTCGGCTGACGGCCCTCCTTCGCCTATTCTAGTTCATTGCAGTGCGGGCAAAGATAGTAGGTTGATACTGACACAGCCCCTGAAATTTACCTACACTCTTTCACATGTCAATTGATATGTTTTACACACATTTGTCGGAAGAAGCCTCAGATTGGAACAGACAAATGGGGGAGATTTGGTGGTTAGCTTTGGCGTTTTGGATAGTTTCCGAAGCGAAAAAGCTGTGCCCTTTTCAGGCTCTGGCTTCAAGCGAGATATTGGGGGCAAGGCACGAGCTGTATGGTACTTGTGTGTATGTCTCGGGTTTCGACTACACACCATCATCACTTTTGAGTTTCCGTCCGAGCCGGATGAAGGGAAAAGGAGAATGCCCTATCAAAGTCTCTGTCTTCTCAAGCGAGAGAAATGATACGAGAGCCCCAATTCCCTCGTTTCTATCACATGTCATTATGCTATTTACTTTTTATCATGCCCTCGTTCTCGTCAATCATCATCACTTTCTCCATATCCCAAAAACGGCCCGATATCTACCTTTTCGGAAATCACCGTATACTTAGGCTAACTTTCAAAAACAGGAACAGGAGTAATCATTGCCCTAATTCTTTCCCTTTGTGGCGTTAAAGATGATTTGGTAGCCCATGATTACAGCCTTACTGAGCTGGGGTTAGCTCATAGGCTGGAAGCTATTGTTGAGCATTTACTTTTGCAGCCGGGGATAGAAGGGGATAGGGAAAAGGCGAGGGCTATGGTTTCTTCGAGGTATGTACACACATACTTTCTCTCTCTTCTCATTTCGGCAAAAGGAGAATACGAGATATATTTACTGATTACATGTACGAGAACAGAAAAGAATACATGTTGGGTACTTTGTCTTATATAAGAGAAACGTATGGTTCTGTGGAGGGGTATGTAATTAATCACCTTGGGGTGTCGAAAGAGGTGGTGGAGAGGCTGAGGCGGAATCTTATTGTTGATGTTGAGGGTTCTGGTGGTAGTGGAAATGTTGTGTCTAGTAAGTTGGCTTAGCTTGAGGGGGATAGAAATACAATAAAGAAGATACATAACATTTTAGAACAGTCAGTTAGATAGTAGAAGCGTTTCATCCATCAGCGCGGAAAAATAACCCAGAGTTCAATACTTTAAAACAGGATAACATGTATATATATTATACATATCCACACAAAATAAACACAACACAAGATTTCCCATTTAACCCTTATTTTTTTACTCAGGCTTCTCCAAAACAATCTTCCCCTCCCCATCATAAAAAATCTCCGTAACCTTCACACTCCTCAAATGATCAATCCCTTTACTCAACTCACAATCATGATGAAACAACCACCACCTCCCCTCAAACTCCACAATACTATGATGAGTAGTCCAACCCAAAACCGGTTCTAAAATCCTTCCTCCATAAGTAAACGGTCCATAAGGACTATCCCCAACTGCATAACACAAGTAATGCGTATCCCCCGTGCTATAACTAAAGTAATACTTTCCTTTGTATTTATGCATCCAAGCCGCTTCGAAAAACCTCCTGTCGTGGTCGTCTGCTAGGATAGGTTTTCCTGTCTCTGGGGCGAGGATCACGACGTCTTTGACTCCTTCTTCAGTGAATTGTTTGAATTCGGCGTCTAGTTTACCGACTCGGGCTCCTAGGGATGGAACATTCTCTCCGGTAGGTTCCTTTGGGCCTTGCCAGGTCGCGTCGAAGATATTGTGGCCTTTTTGATAACATTGGAGTTGACCTCCCCAGAGACCACCAAAGTAAAGATATGCGGTTCCATCATCGTCGACAAAAGTTGCTGGATCAATAGAGTAACTGCCTTTGATAGGTTCAGGCTCAGGAGTGAATGGTCCTTCGGGGGTATCGGCTGATGCAACTCCAATACGGAAAACACCTTCTTTATCTCTAGCGGGGAAATAAAGTAAATATTTCTTGGTTGAGGGGTTGTAGGCGGCGTCTGGAGCCCATAGTTGTTTAGAAACCCAGGGGATATCTTCTGTCTTTAGGGCGATTCCGTGGTCTGTCACTTCAGCGGCGGGGTCGAGGGAGGAAGTAGAAAAGACGTGGTAGTCGGCCATATCGTATTGATCGCCATTGTCGTTGAATTGAATGTCTGTCTCGCGGTCGTGAGAAGGATAAATGTATATTTTGCCGTTGAAGACGTGGGCTGAGGGATCGGCTGTGTAGATGTTTGTGATGAGAGGAGGCATGATAAAGGATGAAGTTGGGGTGGATTTGTGGTTTATGTATGAGGTTGCGGGAAGAGTTGGTGATACTTTGGTTTGATGTTGAGGGGTGTTAACCAGAGGTAAAGGACAGAGAGGTCAGTCACCAAAGGCAGGTCTATATATACTTATTCTTTCTCATAATAAATTCCATTCGATTCCTCAACCCCGGGTATAAACGGCACCACTGTCCACACACACCATGATGCTTCAACCCCTCCTCCGCCGCATTCCTGGGTCCAGAACCGGTCGCGTGGATGTGCGGAAACATGGGAATCATTCCTCTGGACCCATTTCCCTATTTATCCCCATTTAACCGCACGGCGAGCATCCCGGGGATGAGACTTGGCAACTTGTCTAGTGCGGGACGGTGGGCGGCGGGGTAGATGGGGGAATCTCATGTGTGACCTCACTGTTTGGTAAGGGAAGATGTAGAAATACAGATTCAAATCATGTGTTTTCGTGGAGGTGATGCTAGATAGGTCCTACGAATGAGAAAAAGGGGGAGACTCGGACCGATGAAAAGGGGCCAAGAGAAATAAAACATAATAAAAATAGTAAAGAGACTAAACAGATGCTGAAACTGACCCAAGAGGATGTGGTGAAATGGCTCACAACGGTAGAATAGGATAATAAGAATATGGCGTGTTGAACCGAGCCAGGAAGTTCCATGATGTTTAAGAGGGGTATATTTGTTGTTCATGGCTGTCATCATGATATCACTCTGTCTATCTGTCTGTCTGTCTGTCTGTCTGTCTTGTTTATGTGTACTGATGAAATATCTTTTATATGATCCAAAATGTTCTTGTCTTAATCCAAATGCTATGCCATTCAATCATAAAGGTTTTTTTTTTTTTAAAAAAAAAAAAAAAAAAAAAAGGTCGCTCCAAAAAAACGCTTTTCTCATAATCATGCCGGTGCTTCCATCACCCCAGCCCTCAATTTGGTCAAGGCATCCTCATACTTGCCCGGGCTGTGATCAGTCAACATGCTGATACCAAATCTCACCTCCCTGAACCTCTTCTCAACATCCCTCACATACTTGAGAACAATCCTCTGTGCTGGCCGACCAAAATGTTCCTCACCGTCAAGCAAAAACGCATCTCTCCTCAACACCCTCGTGCTTTCCACCACAAAGACCTCACCAGGCGGTACCAACTTCTGACTCATCATGCTCGCCCTTAGCACCTTGAGAGCCGCATACGCCCACTGTTCATCATCAGCTTGCTGAGAATCGGCTGGCTTGTGACCACTACCGTGCCACTGGTGCGAAAACCCATTGTGCAGAGCTTTGAGAATGCGCTGTCGAACCTCATCCTTGGCTTGGTTGTTGTCCGTTTTGAAAGCGAGGGAAACAGCTTGGAAATCGTGAAGCACACCAAGCGAGAGATATGGAACAAGATCGTTTCCGTTGACGATGCTGGTGATTAACCCGCGAGTGGCCTTGCTCAGTGATGACGACATGGTGGATGGCGGTCCATAAGCAAAAACGTGAACTGGTCTACCCGATGGCAAGCAAATGTGTCCTGGAGGAGTGGTTGGGTTGACGCCATCACCAAGAAGCTTGGTGTGAGGATCAGCAGAGGTGACGAACGAGGTTCCAGGTGCAGGCTCCGAAAGCATCACGCCCAAAAGAGCAGTGACAGCGCCACCGAGAGAATGACCCGTCAAGACGAGACCATAGTCAGTATACTTCTCAAGGGCTTTCTTGAGAGTGTTGAGAACCTTGCCGTCACCACCGTACAGCAAGCGCTTGGCCGAGGCGTGAACTCCTTTGTGGACTTTGTATGGTTTACCTCGCCAAACCAAGTCGTCATAATCGCATGTCATATCTGCAAGGACATCTTCGAATCCCAGTGTTCCACGACACGCCAAGACCACTGCTTTTGATTCGTGATCCAGCGAGATGTAGTGCACGAGGGGGACGCCAGTGTTTGTTGAGCCAGTTCCGTCAGAGCCACCTTGGGTATCAACAAATGAACAGAGCAGAATGCTCTCAGCCTCGGATTCGGTGTGGTGGGCAAAGCAACGCAGTTCGTGATGAGTGTCGTCCAGGGCTCGCAGTATGGGCATTTCCTTAGCGATACCAAGTACCCGAAGAAAGTTGGACCCATACGACGCAGAAGCGAATCGCATATACCGGGTGATGTTGTTCAAGAAATGATCTCGAGGGAAAATATCCTCCAGCCGACCAGCTTGCCGAAGAGTCCCGAGTGCCTCGTCGTCAAATGCACTCCGGTTGTCGTAACTCTGAAATGGGACCAAAGACGTCTGTGACTCATTCGCTCTGAGGGTGTAGATACTGGGCCGATAGAGCCGAGACTTGACGCGTCGATGAGTCGACTCTGGACTATCACCAAGTCCACCGCCTAGCTCCCTATCTGAGCGTGCTTTCTTGATCGTAGGGCCGTTGTCCTCATATGGTGTCACGGGGCGGTAGTCTTCGGCAGTGGCTATGTGATGGACTTCCGTTTGGGAGATGGAAGAATCTCGCCGACTTTCATGCACTGAAATGTAGCTGGCCCGAGATGAAGGGCGCCTTGACTCGGCCGTACCTGGTCGACTCCTGTGGGTAGGTGCTGGGGGTTCCCATTTGGGTATGACTGAGGATTGCCGGGGCGGAACGGAATACTGTGATGACGGTTTAGAGGTGCTAAGTTGCCGTTGCGTGCTAGCAATTGTTGGTTTAGAAAGACTGTGCTTCCCTTTTCCCTTGCTAGAACTAGTAGTATCCAGGCTCGAGTCATCTCTGTTAAAGATGGAACCCGATCTTGAGAATGCTTTTCTGAAACTGCTGCTTCTTTTCGGGCCTCCTTCCTCTTTGCTCTTGGATGAGGGAAGATAGCGATTTAACGATTGCTTTCTTGACGACTCACTTGATCTGGTATTGTCATTGGCTGGGGAACCTGTTGGAGGGATACGAGGGCGTTTTTGGTTGGCAGTGGTTTCGTGTCCATACTTGGACCCTGACGGTATGCGAGATGTGCGAGCGCTTGAATTGGGCGCAATAGGAAGTCCAGAGCCGGAGAAACTGTGTTTGCGCGAAGACCGTTCCTTCGAGGGCTTTGGTGGCACAATAGGTGGCATATCTTCCATCTCGGCATTCGAACTATATGGAGACTCGGAGGAGTCGACCTGTTCGACATAGCCCGGAACCAGGCTGATATCTCCATCCTCTTTCTGAAACGATGTACGTCTTTCTTGACTGCGAGAATGGCGAAACACGTAGCGAGAGCCAGGGATGACATTGTCTGGGCGGGAGAGAGCTTGTTGAGAGTCCCAGTTCTCTTCAATCAGCTCAACTCCAGGAGGCGTGTCGACTCTGACGTCTTCGGCACCGCCCGTCACCTCGACCGTAATAATCTCTGTGGTTCTGATCTGTCTGGTGATGGAAACTCTGGCGTTGTCCGGCATCGAGCGCATGATCTGCCGCTCGAGCTGAAGGGCAGGAAGTCCGTTGATGTCGTCGTCGTCGCTGCTTGGTATTGGGCGTTTTTCGGTCATGACGATAGTGCTTTGTGGGCTATCGGTGGGGGAATATGCGCCGTTGTGGGCTCCATAAAGGCTCTCGTCGTGAATGTCTACTCGTATACCATCGCTAGACACCACAACATCCCACACAACTTCCTCAATACGTAGCGTCCGGCTTTCTTCCTCCAACGAGCGGCGGCTCCACCTCTGCAGGTAGGCCATGCCGCAGAGACCCAACATCAAATCGACAACTCCAACCCTTTCTCCCGGTTGGCCTGTAGCTGGGTTCTGGAATTCGCGACGGATGAGAGTGATGATGCTGGCCATGGCTCTCGAAGAGTCGGTTGAACCAAAGAACTGATCGAGTGTCGAAAGTAGGAGCTGAGATGAGTCAGAGAACAGAGAGAGTGTCGTTCCCGTTACATGGAAGCCGGTGGTTGTCCAAAAGACGATCTGGCTCATTGTGCGGTGAAGATTTTCGAGACTCCTTTCGAGGATATTCTCGGCGTCGGCCCTTCCGAGCTCTGACTGGGAGGCAGACACGACATCTTTGCCAGCTCTACTCAGTACCGTCCCGAGAATAGTTCGACCAAGCTCCAGGCTTGACAAGGTTGTGAATTTGGCAGCATCGAGTCCATAGCCACCTATCACGGTGCCCATGCGCAAGGCGAGACTGGTTGACCTTGTAGCAAGACTGACAGCCTTTGCTATGGGGCTCGGTAGGAGAGTGTTGCCTGGATCTGAGACGGCGATCTCTCGAAGCTGGGTGGTGATAACTCTGTCATGATCGGGGAATTGGGTATCATCAAGGGCATTATGGTTGTTCATGTCGACAATGAGCGGGCCATGATTACCGAAAATCATTGTTGTAACTCGGATGGAGAAATGTTGTAAAGTGTCATGGCCGTGGAGTGGAAGGCGGGGAGATTGAAGAAGGGGAGACAACTGATGAAGAAATCAAATCAAAAATGATGGGACCTGAAAATGAAACATTGGCGCGTTGGCAGCATTCCATCCAAAGGATCATCACTGCCGTCGGGCTGCTCTGTGGCTCTCTCTTCAACAGCTTTTTTGGCTTTGGCGCTAAAATAGCATGTGACGGCGGGTTGGAGAGGGGTCATCGGGTCATCTGCCGATGGTTAGGGGCAGTTGCTCCGCGGGTGTACCTGTCCAACCCCGCGTTTCGCCCACTTTTCATTAACGATTGGGTTTCCGCCATTTGTTTGATGGATCCACTACGTCGCTAGATGACAGAAACGACAGAAAACGATCATTCATCGTTATTATGACGCCAAAAAGACATTGGCTTATCCAAGATTCGGGGTTTTTGGTTTTGGGATGAATCTGAGATCTTTTGGCTGCGGCCGAGTGGTACCGCAGCGGTATTTGCATGTTCTATGATTTTCAGAAACAAAGAAAAAAATAATCTGTACAGAATGTATGTGAATGTCGGGTGGCTGTGCTCTTTGCTGCCCGATCGGAATCCTCCATTCCAAGAAGTGTTCTCAGCGGGCTGCGGGGCTGCTTCGGGTGGGATTCGGACTCTCTCCATCTTGACCGCTCGATTCGACTTGCAACACATTTGAACATTCAATTGACACGTATACACAAACACAAACACACATATTCAAAATGAGCACACAACAAGATCTCTTTTCGGCCGAATTGCTATCACCCGAAGTACAAGCTGCCCTTCCGGAGGGTTACAAATTGAGACCCCTTCGACTCGGCGACTACGAAACCGGATTCCTCGATTGCTTGAGAGTTTTAACTACTGTGGGCGACATTTCCAAGGAGAAATTCCAGCAACGTTATGAATGGCTATCCAATCAGGACGGTACCTACTTTATTCTGGTGATTGAGGACACCAACAGCAGTTCACCCAAGGTTGTGGGAACTGGCGCGTTGATCGTCGAACGCAAGTTGTATGTCTTTTTCTCGAGCCATCCCATCTCTTTCGCAGACAAGTCTAACAAAATGCCCCGTCACACAAATACAGCATCCACGATCTCGGAAAGGTTGGACACATCGAAGACATTGCGGTTGCCAAGGACCAACAGGGAAAGAAGCTCGGTCTGCGCATCATTCAAGCACTCGATTTTATTGCGGCAAAGACGGGCTGCTACAAGACGATCCTCGATTGCAGCGAGCATAACGAAGGTTTTTATGTCAAGTGCGGATTCAAGAGGGCTGGACTCGAGATGGCGCATTACCACGAGAGTAAATGAAAAAAAAAAAAAAAAAAATAAGCCTCGGAGGTCTCTGCTCATTTCTGCATTGGTAAATGGGAAATAGTTGTTTCTGTTTAAGTGTTATGACGTCGTTGAAAAAAAGAATTTATTAGACAAAAAGACAACGATGTTTTTTTATTCTTTCCGTCCAAAGTTTTTGATACAACCCAGCGTGCCAGTACGGAAACACGGGTGGCCGTTTCCCCAAACCCTGGGCCTGGAGATGGAGGGAGGACAAGACGCTAGGGTCCCCTTTTTATTATTGGACAACAAACTTTGAGCATGTGATTGTCCGAGACGGGAGAGAGATGCTCGGAAATCACACAACACACCACCAACATCTCTGAATGGCTGGCTGAAATGGACATATATCCGTATAACAACATATTGACAACTCATCCCATATACGGTACTCCGCGGAGGGTGTTCACTATAGCCACTCCCTGGGGAGTTGGATGTTGGTGGTGGTCGATAGTTTGGGCTAACGGGCATTGCGTGAAACACAAGGTACAGAGAGACTCTGTGAGAGATCGGAGTGGCTAGACGAATTGAGATTTTCCGGTCACACCCCCCGACGAACATGGCAGGTCGGTCGTTGCTTTCGGGGAATTTGGCCATGTTCGAATGGTCAGATGGACATCCCCACACTACTACTTTGATCTTGCTGCGGCGATGCATGTACTTTTGTTTTTGTGTGGTGTCTGAGTGTACTCGGTGTTTGGTGTTTATAAGAGAATGTCCCCCCTCTCATCCTCGGAAGGTTTTGTGCCACTTCATTGCACTTTTGTTCTCTCACTCTCATCACTTGTCTCATTAACATCATCCTTTTCGTCCTTTTTCACGAGAACATTACCTATAACAGTTTATACAACCGATAGCCCCGGCTTTAAACTCCATTTCAACCATCTTTCAACCGACTCACTCACACACACTACGGATATTCCCCAAAGGACTGTCCGTTACACCACATTCAACCCATTACATATCAGACACAATGGTTGCCGAAGATCTCAACGCTACCGTCGCCCGTGTGCGCATTGCCCTGATTCAGTCGCAGTACGTTTCCCCCTTTTTTGACTCGGAGTAAAAAGTATAAGTAGTACTGACAATTCTCTTAGAGTCCGTGAGAAATCTTCTGCCACTTCTCCTCCACCTCGTCGCAGAAGAAGCACTTCAGTCACTACTATCAGCTCAAAGGACGGTACTCTTCAGTTTGCCAAGCAAAAGGTTGTTAGGGTTGTTTAAATTCTATTTTTTGTCAGGGAAATCGTCTTAATTTTTGTATTTTATCATCCTCATTTTTTTCATCGATTCATTATCAGTCATCAGTCATGTCTCATAGCGTTCAAGGATTTGGCAACAACAACAACAACAACAACGGGCATAAGCAACAACAAAAGAAACAATGGATCATGGGACAAGAAGCCTTTGAGGCTCGTATGCCTCATCATGATGGTATCAAGGCATTGTGGGAGACCAAGTGGAAGTTTCCTGTAAGTCTGTTATAAACTAATAACCAACTTATCATTTTACCAATGTTTTATTCACATCATGAAATCTATTGTGAAAAGTGCACCAAATCCCTCTATCCCTTCCACGACGGCTCCTACCAAGACTTCGAACCCATTTTTCAACATCTGATCAAAAACAACATCAACGACGGTACTTGTCCCGAGTACACAAACGCTTTTATCCCCGTCGCCAAGTCTCTCATTGCAAAAGCCGATTCTTTGGTTTCCTCGAGTTCTCCGGAAAAGGCTTCAGAGGTTTATTTGAGAGCTTGTACTGTTTTGAGAATTGCTAGGTTTCCTTATATTACGAGGTTTCCTACTGTTAATGATAGGGATAAGTGGGTTGCTTGGTACGTAAACCTCTACCCTCTACTCTTTCCTTTTCATAATTGTTGTTGTTGCTGATGGGGGGTTTTTTGGGGATAGGGAACTACAAAAAGAAACTTATGCCCGAGCAGGCAAACTCTGGTCTCCTTCCCCTCTCCAAGAACTCTCGGTTCCATTCACTCAAGCCTCTGGAAACGATTTCAAAAACCACGGTATCCCTATTTATCTACGTGTTCCTCCCGGTTCCGGTCCATTCCCGACTGTCATACTCATGACTGGACTAGACGGTTATCGACCAGATAATACAGTCCGTTGTAACGAGTTTTTGGCTAGAGGTTGGGCCGCTCTCGTGGTAGAGATTCCCGGAACGGCAGATTGTCCTGCTGATTCAGCAGACCCCAAATCAGCTGAGAGACTATGGACTAGTATTTTAGATTGGATTGAACAACAAAAAGAGTTGGATGAGAAAAGAGTAATGGTATGGGGATTAAGTAGTGGAGGGTATTATGCTGTTAGAGTTGCTCATACGCATAAGGAGAGGTTGGTGGGGGCAATAGGGCAGGGAGCGGGGACTCATTATTTTTTTGATGAGGAATGGTTGAGAAGGGCGGATGGTCATGAGTATCCTTTTAGGTTGGTGGATGCTTTGGCTATGAAGCATGGGTATGGAAGGGATGTGGAGGGGTATTTGAGGGGAGCGAAGGGGAAGTTTTCGTTGGTGGAGGGGGGGGTGTTGGAGGGGGGGAGTTGTAGGTTGTTGTTGGTTAATGTGAGTGTTTTTTTTTTCCTTTCTTGGAATTGGAATGAATTGGATGCTAATAATGATTAGGGAACTATGGATGGATTGATGCCTATTGAGGACTCGATGCTTCTGTTTGAGTATGGAAGTCCCAAGGAGGCGAGATTCTTTACGGGGGCGTTGCATATGGGTTATCCCAAGGCGAATGATGCTGTTTATCCTTGGATGGAACAGGTCATGAATTCTGTAAAGGCTGAGTGAGATGTCACGGTGTGTTGGTTATTACTAGATTGGAAATTTTGAGGATATTAAATTGAATTGGGATATATGATTTTTATTTGAAGCCATCATGAACCGGACTCGTGGGTGCTCGAATTACTTGTGCGCTTTTGGCATTGATATAACTCTCCCCGATACTTGTATTTGGTTATAAATATGCCTTTTTAAACTAGAAAACACCTTTCTGACATAAAACGCAGCTTTTAAAAATGTAAAACGCCCTTCTGACATAAAACATACCTGTTTAAAATGGAATACGCTTGATTGTTTTAAAAGAGGCCTGATTTATAAATAAACCGCATTTTTGGTAATAAAAAGGAATTTTCTTAAATAAATAGCCATTTCTTAAATGAAAAAGACCTTGTTAAAAACGGACAGGCGTAACCGATTTTGAAAAGACGTATTTATATTTATATATTGGGTTAACAAACATTTGAAAGGGATGATAACTACCATTATTATATTCACGCAAGTCTGCGCAAGTAATTCGAACACCCAGATGCCGGACCAATGTCTCTCTGTGTCTTACTTCTTTGGGTTTCATATCACATGCATGCTTTCATGTGTCAATGTGCGTCAAGTGTGGTTGGACAGACATGTTCAACCCCAGATCTCATTCGGGCATGACGACCTATCATGTTCTTTTCACGACGCCATCCGATTCAATACATTGGATTATTGAATCTGAATAAAAATGGTAGGCATCCTGTAGATCAATACCCGATGTGATTCCAAGGCTGGCAGAGGGAGTTTCTTTTCTCCTTGTATGTCTCAGTCGTGATTTTCTGGTCATTGTTATATCTACACCTTGCTCATGTAAACAACCATTATCTCCATCTCAAATCTACATGTAATTTAAAAGTTATAAAACAACACCGAGAGTAACAATGTTGCTCACCCCAATATCAACATCAACCCTCCACGGAGCCATCCAACTTCAACCCCGTCAAACCTACGCAGCAGGCTATCCCGACTCACAATGCTTCAATCTAAACGCAGCAAACCACTGTCTAAACATCCTCACCAAATGTTACGATAAAGGACTCGAATACGCTACGAACCTCGACGCCGCTACCTCCTGCATGTGCACTCATGGAATCTCTTACCTCGATTGTTTCTTCGACAAGGTCGCCACTGGAACTTGCGAAAGTTACTATCTTGGGGGTATAGATTGGAACGAGTGTGATGGCTCAGATGAAGCCTCCGTAAGTCTTTTTTCCTCTCCTCTCCTCTTATCAAATTCTAGCTAATTATTTTATTTTATTTCAGGTCTACAGTCTATGTATCACTAGAGTAAGTCCCCCTCCCCTCCTCTTACCAGAATCAACTTATTAACAGAATTTAGAGCAATAGACGTCGTAACAATCGACACCCCCCTCCCCCTCCCATCCTACGCAGGCAAACCCCTCTACTCATCCGCCGGTTCTTTCTTAAACGCAGCCGCCTGCGCCTCAACCGACTTCGCCCTCGTAGACGCCGGTTCCTCAACAATGTACTACGCAGATTTCGTAGGATTTATAAAAGATAAACCTGAATGTTGTCCCTGGGTTGTATCTACGAATTCAACGGGAGGTATAGTAGCTGCTCAAACCGACTCTACCCACAACAAAAATAAGAAACCCGCAAATAATCTTGGATTTGATTTCCCTCAACCTGCTGATCCCAAGAAAATCCGTTTGGCTGAATGCGCAAAGGATTATTATTCTATTTCTGGGGGATGTTTTCCTGTGTATGTTTCTATCCCTTTCCCCTTTCTGTTCAATTTCTGTCGCGTATATGTATAACTTGATCTGTGTACCCAGGCTATGATATTAATAAAACCTGATCCTAATATTGTGCATATATACAGAGGCTACCGGCCATTGACCTCCCCAATAGGAGGCCAAACCCCCTGCTACTCTTCCCTCCGACTTCCCATATCAGCCCCGACCCTAACAGTAACAAAACTAGCAGAAGCTTCCAACGCAAACAAAGATAAAGATACATCTGCAGTAGTCAACATAATCTGGGCAATGAGAGACACCGTTGAAGATCAATCCTCCTCGGGAGGCTTATCCACCGCTGCGAAATCTGGTATAGGAGCTGGTGTGGGCATAGCTGTTATTTTGATTACTGTTGGAGTTATTTGTTTCTGCTGAGAAAGAAAAGAAGAAGGGAGGGCAGGTTCAAGTGCACGTGCCTGTTCAAGAACAACAGCATGTGAAAGTGGCTGGGGAGGAACCGCCGCCAGAGTATACCACTACTGCTGGTGGGATGGCGGGTCAGAGTTATCAGATGGGGAGGATTATTCCTCATCAACATACTGCTCAAAGTCAAGTCAGCAGCCAGTTCAGTTCATCAGAGTACTTACCATCAGCAGCAGCAGCAGCAGAGTCAGTTTTCTAGTCATAGCGGAGGTGGTGGAAGTGCATACTTTTCGACTTGTTCAACTCCTAGTCCTCCGGCAGAGCAAAATGATCAGTTTTATGGGTATCCTTCTCAACAGCTACCTCCCCCGCCTTTGCCTAATCCAGGTTCGGGGGTTGCGTATGCTGTTCCTCAGGTTGCTGACGGAGGGTATTATGGTCAAGGACCAGGTCAACAGCCTCAGGGGATATATCCGGATGGAGGAAGAAACTAGGGAATGTAGTTGCTTATTTCAATATTTAGTTGTCTTCTCATGGTTGGGTATTGGCGTTACATACCATTTTATCTGGAGGAACAAATAAAAACAACGTGTCCATCTGAGAATTTACTTCCCCGAATAAAGGGTTATGAACTGGGGAAGCGTCTTTCATTTGTTTCCTTCTTTCCAAGAAGACGGCCTATGAAGTCACCTTCGACATGGGTTCCTTTCTTTCTACAAGTTTATCACCTCAGAACTATTCCACCTTCTGTTCTTCTCCGCTTAAGAAAAGGGATATCACCTCCCCATCCAACCACCATCAACCACCAAAATATGTCCACTCACGTACGCACTAGCCTTGCTCGCCAGATACACCACAGTACCTTTAAAGTCTTCAGGATTTCCCCACTGGATGTAAAGTCAGCTTTTATACATCCTCTCAAAAGTCTCAGCAAATAAATTAACTTACCCTCCCAGCAGGTATCCTGGCACTAATACTAGCCAACCTCTCCTTATCATTCAACAACGCCGTATTCATTTCCGTCTCAATATACCCCGGCGCAACAGCATTCACCGTTATTCCTCTAGCCGTCCATTCATTCGCAAAGCTTTTTGTCAATTGTCCAACAGCACCCTTTGAAGCAGCATAAGCAGGCACAGTTAGACCTCCTTGAAAAGTCAAGAGTGAAGCAAAGTTTATGATTGAACCTTTTCTTCCTGTAACAGGAGAGGCTTCGAGGTCTAACATGTGAGCGCCCACGTCTCTACAGAGAGTAAAAACTGAGTTGAGATTTACTTGAATCACTTGGTTAAAGTCATCAGAGGGGAACCTCTCGCAGGGATGACGTTTTTGTATGCCGGCGCAGTTTACTAGTATGCGGATTTGATGATTGTCGGAGAGGATTTTGGGGATTAGAGATGAGACGTCAGAGGGGGAGGAGAGGTCGCAGGTGTAGATTTGGGCTTTACGGCCTAGGGAGAGGATGCGGTCCCTGGTGGAGGTTGAGGAAGAGTCTCGTTGGATTAGGAGAATGTCTGCACCGGCTTCGGCGAGGGCTATGGCTACTGATTGGCCTATGCCGCGGGTTCCGCCGGTGATGAGGGCTGTGTGGTTTTCGAGGGAGAAGAGGGTGGACATGTTGATTTGGATTTTTTGGTTGATGAGTGAAAAATTGTGATTGTGAATAAGGAAAGGAAGGAAGGAGAGAGGAGAATCATGCCAAGAATTACAATATGGCAACTGCGACTTACACCAAGCAAGCGATTTGGGGTAATTATTTTTGGCGTTATTTTTATTCTCTTTCCCTTAAACAATTCAATTTTCCCACACTGTCTATTCTTTTCCATTCACCGCCGGTTTCTCGTTGTACTTTGTAACAACTCAACTTTTGAACCATCCAACCTCCAAATACGAAGCCCCCCTCTCTGCCTTTCTTTTCTCTCATCCGCAGATGGCGTCAAACCTCATAGAGGGGTAACACTTGACCCCTGCATCCAATTTAATTTCGGCCTACATCTGTAACCGTTCTACACATATCCCTCATCGTATAATCTAGAGCTGTGTTCTAGACTGCAGTAACGATGCAGTGATTACTGATCCGCAATGATACCCTTGAATTCATATCCAGAGGTTCCAGCAACGAGACGTGATTCCCTCCGCCATCGGATCGGAACCGGGCCATCCACGTGGTTTCTTTTCCTTCCACAAATCGGGATGCATTTTCCTCAGTGCACGACAGGGGAAAATTATCGTAACGGATCTGTACATGACCTTGTGATCAACAGTATTTTTCTAAACCTTAACCCCTCTTTTCTTCCTTAGAACTGATATCGGCCAGTTACTCGGTGCGTTCGTGTGTGAGTGTGAGTGGAGATTGATCAACTTATCATATTGGAAGAGTGGCATTGGGATACTATACCTATTTACGTGATACTGCATCATAGTTGGTGATTAAAATAAATAAATCAAGACACAAGATTATTATTCTTGCATTACTTCTTTTCTCAACCCAAAGTTTTTTTTTTCTCTCTTCTGATCATCGTCGCCGTCATCATCATCCATCATGGCGACAACAACAAACATCCCCGGAAAAGCCCCAGGCTCAACAGAAAGTATAACAATCAAAGCATCCGTACTCACTGGTCCAAAAACTCTAGAAATTGTAAGTAAAACCCCCAAACCAAAATAACGATCTCCTTTTAAAACCAAGATACTGATTAAAACCCCAAAGCAACCATACACCCTTCCCCCCCTAACCCCAACCTCCCTCCGAATCTCAATCTCCTCAACCGGCCTCTGCGGCTCCGATCTCCACTACTACACCCACTTTCGCAATGGAGATATCCTAGTCCGTGAACCATTGACTCTAGGCCATGAATCCGTCGGAGTCGTTACCGCCCTCGGCGAAGAAATCAAAGCAGAAGGAAGATTAAAGCTTGGTGATACAGTAGTAATGGAAGTTGGTCAACCATGCGAAAGTTGTGAGTTATGTGCCGAGGGTCGATATAATATCTGCAGAAAAATGAAGTTTAGGAGTTCAGCAAAGGGTGAGGGGAGACATAGTCAGGGGACTTTGATGGAGGAGATTTGTATTGAGGGGGTGTGGTGTCATAAGTAAGTTCTTTTTTCCCTTTCCTTGCCTTTAATTTTTTTCCCTCGTTTATTCACTTATTCATTTGTTTATTTATTCGTTTTTGTCTTCCCTTATTTTCTTTTGTTAGTTTAGGGATAGGATTTGAGCTGATATTTTTGATAGGATCCACGACAAACTAAAAGGCTACGGAGCACTAGTCGAACCCTTAGCAGTAGCTCTCCACGCCGCAGAACGAGTCAACCTAAACAAACAGAAAAAAGGCTTAAAGATACTAGTATTCGGTGCCGGGGTTGTTGGTTTACTCTGTGCAGCAAAATGCAGAGACATGTACGATGCTTTAGTGGTCATTGCAGATACAAATGAGGATAGAGTGAAATGGGCAGTTGAGAATGGGTTTGCGGATGGATGGGTTGTTGTTTCTAGGGGTCAAGAAAAAACAGTGGAAGGGAAATTGGAGTTTGCAAAGGGGGTTGCGGAGGGGATTAAGGGTATGAAGTTTGGAGAGGAGGTGTTGAGGAAGAGAGGAAAGGGAGGGGAAGAGGGAGAAGAGGTGGTGGTGGGAGAGGTTGATGCTACTTTTGAGTGTACGGGTGCTGAGTCTTGTTTACAGAGTGCTATTTATGTGAGTTTTTCCCCCCTCGTTTCTTTATTTTTTTTTATTAATCTTTTTTCTTTTCCTGAGAGAAGAAAGAAAGCTAACAGACAGCCAGGCCACTAAACCAGGAGGAAAAGTCGTTTTAATTGGAATGGGCAATCCAATCCAAACACTACCAATCTCTGCTGCTGCTTTGAGAGAAGTGGACTTAATCGGATCTTTTAGATACGCAAACAACTACGCTCAAGCAGCATCGGAACTGGCGGGTTTGAACTCGAGTCAAGGAGTTGATATCAAGTTTGAACCGTTGATTACGCAGAGGTTTAAAGGGATAGAAAGTATACCGGATGCATTTGCTATGGCTGCTAGGGTTAAAGATGATGATGGAAATATGGTTCTCAAGGTTGTTGTTGATTTTTGAGTTTACATAAAAAAAAAGAAACCAGTTCTTTTTTTTCCATTCTTCTTTTTTTACTCTGCTCAAGACTGAGATTTATCGGGAAACCCAAAATCAATACCAAAGGGAGGATAAACGAAGCGTTGCCATTTCTTCTCTGAAACCAATTTGTCAGAGTAGGACTGCAGGAGGGTTTGATCGTCTTGGTCGAGGTCGATTAACTCGAGGTTATCCTGGATGCGTTCGGGAGTGATGGATTTGGCTATGACGGTACTTCCTCTTGGGGCTTTTATATCTCGTTAGTATATAGCTATTTTTCTTGTTTTCATAGTATTTTGTGTATACCCACCATGATAACTCAACAACACCTTACTAGGTGACACACCATGCTTTTCGGCAATCTTGACAACAGGCTCAGCAGTCAGGAGAGGACCACCGGTACTTCCCAGAGGAGAATAAGCCATGATGTGAATCCCCTCCTTCTTGCAAAGATCAACAATTTCTTGCTGAGGCAAAGCAGGATGGTTCTCTATCTGGTTGACGGCGGGTTTGACGGTACAATGAGGGAGGAGTTCGTTTAGGTAACGGGCAGAGTAATTTGACACTCCTATTGACTTGGTTTTTCCTGTGGAAAGCAGAGATTCCATTTGTTTCCAAGTGTCAATGTGGGAATGAGAGTGAATGATATCGCGAGAACCATTGGGGAGGGTTGGGAAGCGGTCATCGTTGCCTTCTGGATTCATGAGGAGTGGCCAGTGCTAAGAATATTGTCAGTGAGGGGGATGATATTGTGGATAGGGGAATACATACGATTAGAAACAAGTCCACATAATCCAACCCTAGAGCCTTCAAACTCTTATTCAAACCCAATTCGACTCGGGTGCTATAAGTAGTCCACACCTTGGACACGACAAAGATATCTTCCCTCTTAATCTTTCCCGTGGCCAAGGCTTCAGCTATGCCAGCGCCGACTTCGTCTTCATTGCCGTAGCAGTAGGCGCCGTCGATAAGTTTATATCCATTTTGAAGAGCATAAGAGACTGCAATCTTGACCTTGCCTGCTGGGGACTGCCATGTTCCAAGGCCGACGGCAGGGATCTCGAGGCCGTTATTGAGGGTGAATGTTGATGGGGGCATTTTTGGAGAGACGGAATGACAGAGGAAAGAAGATTTGGGGTAAGAGATGGGGAAGAAAGACTGAACTGTTTTCGTCGGGGTGAGTGATTATGTAGTAGGCGACACCCGGCTAAATAGCAGTCGCACCGTAGAGAGACAAAGAATGGATCATGAAACAAGAGAGCAAGTGACCTCTTTTGTGTTCCACAACTTTGCCCATCTTCTGCAAGTCGGCGGCTAAGGGTGTGATGAAGTCAAGAAGATTGACACACCCATCGTCAAGCAGCCTCCCGTCCCCACGGTCGTATCCTCAATGCCCCTCTTATCGCACACACGCCTCTCTCTCTCGTGTTTCTATAGGTGGAAAATCGCTTGCCGGTTCAATGGAACATACATCATCCAGGAACCACTTTGTCCATAAGAAAACGACCCAAAGTCATTGTTAACAAAACCATGCCTGTCGGTACCAGCGACAGCATATCCAAACGCCGTCATTCTAAAATAACATCATTTTTTGCATCAACGCGCCTTGCCAATATTATCAAAATGTCTACCATGCGATGATAGTCTAAAAACCGAGACGCCGCCGCAACTTGTAGAGTAAAAAAAGGAAACTGTATTATACATGAAGAATCGAAAAACGTGGCGCGATTCCAGGAGTTACTTCTATCCTCTCTACCCGGCGATCAACACCCAGAGAAGAAAGAAAATCATCTGAAAAAAAAGTCAGTCTCTTGCGTACGAGAAACAGAGACACCAAAAGTCTTACAAGAACACCAAACATCTTGGCTATTAACCATCGATTGCCTGACACTGATGACCAATATTTGAGCAGCTCTTTTTGTGCGCCCTCAACATTGTCCACGACATCCTCTCTGCAACAATAGATTAGTCGGGTGGTTACACAACATAAAAATGGCTGCATAAACTTACGTGTTGGCATCGATTCTTTGGATCATTTCGGACTGTTCGCTAACCATGGCCGCGAGTTGCCCAAAGATGGAACCCAACTCGTTGATGGTGGACTCGATCGCCTCGATCGCCTGTCCTCTTTGTTGAATATAAGAATTCGAGCCACCCTCTTCCATCATTTGTAGCTGCATCTGCTGATCCCCAACCATGGGAGTGAGAGAGATGAGGTCATTGCCCGGTGACGGCGTCCCCTTTGGTGTACCGTACAACGGAGAGGCAGATTGTTGTTGCAAGGCTGCGAACTGCGCATGCTGACCAACGTTTGACACGAATGCCTCTGTTCGTGATCGCGAGGCCTGGATATTTTTCGTTCTGATTTCCAACACGTCTTTGAAGTTTGCGCCGACGTCTCCCAGCTTACCCTGCAAAAGCAGCAGGATATTCTTGTTATTCTCTCCTTCTTGGTCGGGCTTTGGATGCAGGCGTTTCGAAAGGGCCTGGAGGTTGCGAATATCTTCGTTGAGTCGAGACAAATCTTGCTTGATGATAAAGGTCAACTCGTTCACCTCGACCGGGTTGTCGTCAAAGAGCGATCTCTTCTTGGCCAACTGAGCCAGTTTTTGGAGTTTACCCATTGTCGCAGATATCCCCCTTCCAATCTCGGCCGCGTTTCTAGCGAATTCAGATCGTCGTGGTTTTCCATCTGGAGTTGTTGTTTTTTGATTATCGCCTAGGAGTCGTTGTGAGCCTGGTTTCGCGGCTTGTTTGCGCTTTGCGGCGTTGACGATGTGACGAAATTCCGCTGTGCGGTCATTGATCGAGATGGCCATGGCGGGCGATATTTAGTTTTTGAATAGGTTTTTTTTTTTTGAAAAAGAGAAAAAATATTAAAAAGTTTGTAAATATATCAAAGGATGGTTGGTGGGTTGGTGGGTGGATTTGATGATGATTTCAGAAATATGGAAAGAACAAGGCTCTCCCGGGTCTCGTTCTCGATTGTGGGAAACGTGGTGTTCTCAGTGGACGAAGAGTGGTTCCTGTTTCTGACGCTCTGACCCCTGGGCGATTACGGGGGGATCATGCGGGTCCGCCCATTTTAGACACAGTGATTCACATTGCGGGAACTGTGCTTGGTTTACACTGTGTATTTTGATGACTGGGGGCTTCATTGTTTCTCCGTCCCCATATTCCTTTCTCAACAAACTGTCACAAAAGTCAAGCAGATTACAGTTGTTACACGTACAGCATGATCTAGGTAACATGGTTGTTATTTCCGTGGCCGTTGAAAATACTGTTTCCTGTAAAATGCACGCAGTTCGGGAAGGATTCAGAATGAATGAGATAACCGCCACCCGATGACGTGGCTTGACATTTTTCTTTAATTTCAGATCACATTCAAAAAGTGTATCATCTGCAACACCGTTTGGCGCGTGCTTCTTTACGTTCCATGGGTCATGTTATTGGTTGGTTGAGGGGCAAGGGTTGTCGAAAAAAGAAAATAATTCTTCAAACACCCATTCTTTTGTTTCGTTGTTTTTCATGTGCTCTCGAGGGACAACAAAACAATGGAATCTCGAGTTTTGTAGTAAACTACGGATAGTATATGTGGTGTATATGCACAGAAAAGGGTCGCGAAATTACAGTTTACAAAACAGGGTCCTTTTGCAGAAATTCTCAAAACCAGGTGATGCTTGTTCTCAAAACCCCACAACATCAACCCGCACTTCTTATCCCTGCAAGTAATCAGAGATCCCAAGTGGGGACCTTTGGACTTGAAGAGGAATGATGGAATGACATCTGCTCATTCTCTTTTATTTCTTTCTTGAGAGTTGTTTATGTTGTCGTGACCCTTCACCCATTCAAAAAGGCGGGTTTTCAGGCTGTGTCGATCCCGAACGTGGAACTAAAACTCTCATCCTACACCCGCCGTGTCTTTTTTTGCCGCTCTTGTACCGACCAACCTGGAACTTGTCCCCTCTTCCTTCAGGTAGATAGGGTCGATGCAGCTTCTTTGCTGCTGACCACCAAAACAAACACAATGGATGGCACGTACGGGAATTATCTTCCCGCAAACAGAACAATGTCAGTACATCAAAATTCTAAGGTTGTGAGCCCATAATCCTAACTCTAATTTTTACAGGTCTCCCACGGTATCTACGACGTCATCGGGAGCCGACCGGTACAAGGTCAATGTTAGCCGTCAAAAGACTCAAAAATGGGCAAACTTCAAACCTCAAAATTATGGCGACGGTTGGGGAGACGACGATGAAGATGAATGGGACGAGCCAGAACCTGCCCCGCCCCAAAAACCCATGGGTCCCCGACAACCCGCAACATTACCCTCATCCTCGTCCACTTCTTTTCTACCTTCGCAGGCTCCCCTAAGGCTAGCCACAGACCCAAAGTCTAGTATTGGATCCCTAGGTTCACTGCCATCACAATCCCAACACTCTCTCGCAAGCCCAGGGGGATCCGTCGCATCACCTACCAAGCCACCATTTGTTAGGCCAGCCGAAATATACCGCAGATTGGAGGAAGAAAAGAGGAAATCTCTAGAGGCGACAAGTCCAAAGATGGCCAATTCTGGCGCCGACAAAACCAATGCGCCAATTGAGCCTACCAGATACACATTGTCGGATTCAGAACCAGTCACGGTCGCCGAGACACAGAGAGCTCCAGGGGCCGGTTTGGCGACGGTGCCAGAGAGAAGGAGCGAATATGGTTTGGAGGGTCTACTCGACAGTTATGGCGCCGAGGAGCAAAAGAATGGGCCTTCACGAGATCAAGCTCAGCCGATACAGCAAGCTAGCGATTCTCAAGTGCAGGCCGGTGTCGAACTTCGCCGCTTCTCTTCAAGCCCCCAACTGCCACTAGTTACCCGTATGTCTGGATTTGGGGAGGATCTCTTTTCTCCAACTACTTTCATGGACGATACAACAAAACAGGTACAATCGCCTTCTTCGACGACACAGAATCCGGTCTTGGCAACCGCGGTCAATGCGGGAGCGGAACCCGACAAAGAGACGCGACCGCTGCATGTCTCTGGCGATCTTATCAAGTCAAATGCAGGTCCCACTGGGATCGATGCGAGTATTCGCTCCCAATCCCCGCTGATTCAACCTGAAAGACCCATTGGGCTGCAGGACAGCTCGACTGCGGCGGAACCTGTCCTTCAGCAGCAGCAGCCAACCGATGAACCCCGACGGGAGCCAGCATCAAGCACAAACATTGACGCCAAATTTCCCATTCGGCCGTCATTACCGGGAGGCTGGGTTACGGAAACTCTTGCAACACCAGTAGAAGACACGCTCTCTGCTCAACCTGAACCACTTCAAGCGCCGTCGTTGGCAAGCACGTCTGATGCGGATAGATCTCGACAGCCGAGTCCAGCGATAGTCAGCGGCGCGAATAAAACTATTTTGACCAACCAAGAAGCACCTCCTCTTCCTCCTACGAGCCCACTAACAAAAGACAAACTTGATATGCCTCGAGACCCGAATCTCGAGGATAAGAACTCCTCTTTAGATGGTACTCAAAACACCGCCAAAACTCCACCGATTCCAATCAGCCAGAACCGAGATATTACTCCAATAGCTCCCCTCAACCCTCGACGAGATGCCCCGGAGGTGAGCACAGACGTGCAGCCTGTCCTATCTCCTCCTTCCAACGGGACCGAGTTAAGCTTGGAAGTAGATGCTCATTCTCCCATGAAAGAGAGCGACGTACTGAGTCAAGAAATCATCAAATCGCTGAGCCCGGTACAGTCCTCTGAGAACTTTGGCACAATCAACGAATCAGCAACATCAGCATATCAAGCAGCAGCAGAGCAGAGAGCAGAAGAGCCGGGACGGGAGAGCAGCTATCTGGGAGATGTTTATGATGATTACTGGACCGCCGGTGAGGAAAAAGCAGACCACGCAGCAAGGGAAACTGGAGAATCGCCTCCACCTGCATATTCAACCAAAACTGCAGCGACCGCTCCTGACGCGACACCCACACAGACTGCCCACCCAGAAAATGCGCCGGCAAGCGCTTCACAAGATGACACCGCAGCAGCTCCGACGAGCGCTACACCTGGACCGGGTGATAATCGTAGGCGGTTTTCATGGGAGGCTGGGTTCAGCGATCCGGCACCTGTAGTTACTCAGTTGACGGCAACACCCCCTGCCGCAGAGCCAAAAACGGTCGACTCAAATTTGGATTCCTCCCCCACTCTTGCGGCCACGGCAGCACCTGAAATCCCAAGTCTTGATGGCGCTGCTCCAAGCCTGGTTTTGCGCATTGAGACAGATGGCGCACCTGTCTCTGGTCAAGTATCGCAGTCAAGCACACCGGCGCCCAGGTCAGCAAATGTTCCGATTGAGCCCCCCTCTCCACTTTCAGTGGCATCAGAGAGCCAGCCGACGCCCAAGGCATTGGTCCCCCGTGCACAGTCGCCGAAGAATCATGTCAACATCGTCCCATTTCGCAGCATCCTGGAGATGGGCTCACCAGTGGAAAGGACGAAGCAGTTTGACGATGCCAGATATCAGTTCGCAGCGATTGACACTGGGTTAGAGGAGTGGCTTGCAACCATGGTAGCAATGCATCCTGAGCATAACAACTCGAGCTTCGGTGCGTCTAAAGAGGCTCTGCCGTCGCCAACAGGACATTCCCAACAATCTGGTCATTTAAGCTCAGCAAATATCCCAATGCCACCATACCAGCAGCACAGCACGGGATTTGGTCACCTTCACGGCAGTGCGCAGGTCAACCAAGTAGGAACCAAGAGCAAGGAGCTCTTGATGGCGGCTGGCAAGGCCGGAAAGGGGCTATTCAGCAAAGGACGAAACAAGCTTCGCGTGACAGGCGACAAGGTATTTTCCTAGACTTGATGTTGGACAGAATTTTCATCTTGTTGGCCATTTCCAGATAATGGCTGGGATTTGCTATTATTTATTTTGTAATTCGGGTTGGTCTGGACAAAGGATGATTTGGTGTTACCCTCACGTATGACAGAGGAATAAGGGATGGACATGAAGGAGAGGGAGAGGGAGGCATAATCGCATTTGCATGTTTTTATTATGGAGTTTTTTCTTTTTTCTTCTTTTTCTTGTATCGTTTTGGGAGAAACAAGCAGGCCCAAGAATGAATGTTTTAAATTGCTTCTCGAATGTCGATTGTCTCGGGAGAAGCTCGCTGCAGGGAACGTGTTCCAACACTTCCAACAAGTTGAACAAAAGGACGTGGGGCTCTTTCACTCAGCACATGTCCATTTGCGGCGCGGACCGAATTAGGGGCTGATAGCTTGAGGAGGACCCCGGCCGGCGATCTCCACGTTGAGAGCAACGCTCTCAGCCCAGTGGTCCCCAGCGGTTCCCAGTGGTTCCCCAAAATTAAGCACCGTCCATCAATTCCCGTTTCTAGACGATGAAACGGACTCAATCGACATTCGTGATTCCTCCAACAAAATCACCACATTGATATGTCCATAAACGGGATTCATATCCTGGCAAAACCCAAATATACATTTCGCAATTTATAATAAACAATTCATTTCTAATAGGAAAAATTGTCGGCTTCGACCGCTTTGTGTCAAATGTTTCAATGCCATGGATCGGCCTGGAACCAAGATCAGGCTGCCGCTTTTTCAGGGAAGGATTTTCTGCTTGTCCATCCATCCATCACCCATCCCCTGTCAGCCGGGGGAGGGGGGGCTGAAAAAGAGAACCACTCAGGAACGAGCGCGGTGTGTGCTTGTCTTTCTGTTGACAAGGACCATGCTCACCAGCAATTTCAACAGCTTGTGGAAAGTAGTGTACAGTTTTGGACAAGGCTTCTCATCGTTTTTGAAGAATTTCTCGGGCCGCGTTTTCTTTTTTTTTTTTTTTTTTCTCGTCTTTTCTCACCCTCCATCTTTCGTCAACCTCTCCCCTCCTCGACGTCGTCGTCGTCTGCCTAACTTACCCTACCCCACGGCAGATCACACACCTCCACAGCTACCCCAAAAATAGAAGGCAGTGCATTTTGTCTGTGTGTCTCTCTTCTTTTATAATAATAACTCCCTCCGTTTGACAAGCACGAAGAAGGCGAGACACACACGAACAAACCTCTTGCCGACCCCAATCGATACCAAAGGGAGAATAGGGTACTAGGGTACCATCGATCTAGAGATACAGTTAAACCATTGCGCCGGGTCCAACACCGCTAACCTCCCATTTTATATTTATCCTCCTCTTGGAGGGTGGACGACGGCGGGGTGATTATTACAGTTGCACAGACAGATAACGTAGCAAGCCACAACATCTGCGTCCGCGCCAACCTGCATCTCGTCTCGTTCGATTCGAGCCATTTATTGCTTTTGTCACGGCAGTCCCTCAACCATGGCGGCCTACAATCCGGCCTTCAAGCCGCTGCCACCAGCCGGGAATTTCCCACAGGGGTATCACCAGCATCAGCACCCCAATTACCTTCAACCACAACAGCAACAGCAACAACAGACATCGCAGCAGCATATTCAGCAACATCTGCAGCAGCAACAACAACAACAACAGCAACAGCAGCATCTCCACCAACAGCAACACGCTGGACAGAGCGGACCACAAAGATCACCCTCATTTGTTGGTCTCCCAGACATTCGCCGTGCTTCCACTTTCACCGCGTCTCTTGGTTTATCAGCAGATCAATTCATGCCAAGTGACGGGAATAATAATAATCATAATAATCATAATAACTTAGCATCGTCGCAACAAGGAGGCGCGCCGTCGCAGCTGGGTCAGTTCATGCGGCCGCAGCAACCCAACAGTCAATTCGGTCAACAAGGTGTGCAAAGCGTCTATCGGCCGACGCAGGGTGCACCGGGGGTCGTCCAAACCCAGGGACAACAACAAATGTGGCAGTTGGCCGGACAGGGAAATACCCAGATGGCGCCGCAAACCAGTCCACCCATCGTCAACGGTGCGGGTCCCCAGGCTCCTCAACAACAACAACAACAACAACCGCAACAACAAAACGGCCGAGGAATACCCCCGAATCTGTTGCCAAACAATCTTCTCCAAAGATTTCAACATCAAGGCGGATGGAACCTGCAGGAATCTCACCTGTCCGAACCTCTTCAGCCCACCAGCCGTCACCGTTCATCCCCGAGTAACGCTTCGTCGCAACAACCATATTACGGATACGACAAGGAGACAGGCGGCGATCTTTCGCCCCAGCGACAAAAGCCTCAGAATGCACTGCCCTCCCAGCAGGTTCAACCGCAGGGCCAGCAGCAGCAGCAGCAGCAGCAACAACAACAACAACCGCCTCAGCAAACACATCCTGCTTTGCTCCAGCAGACGCATCCAGCATTTGCGCAACGACATCCTTCCGGTGGACTGCCGACGAGGACCGATTTGCCTCCGACGACACCTCCACCTACTCAGGGTCTCCCAGCTTTGCCCCCGATCCATCACAGCCCGGTTAGTCTAGGCGCAAACGGGCAAGACGAGTCTCAAGGCCAGTCTCAAAAGACGGATCAGCCGCCCGCTAGTGTTGGCATCAAAGTTGGCGAGGATGGACTGATCAAGCGCAACTCGGGCGTCTTTTCTGGACTCAAGGACAGGCTGGCTGGCAACGGTCCGATAGAACGTCGCGACACGGATCTGTCCTCACGCTTTCAGGGCCCCGGCAGCGATGCCGTTTCCGAGTCGTCCGTTTTGACCGAAGAGATGGGTGCTCAAAAACGACGCTATCACTTGTTTGGCGGCGGAGGCGGAGGCGGCGGTGACGGGGACAGCATGATTGCTCACGGCTCTAGTACTCCAATGGGCGACCGCGTTGGGCCCCCTCCCCCATCGCAGTTTGCGCCGCCGGGAAGAAAACTGACGACCTTTTTTGGCATTGGAGCAAGCCCAGGTGGTCAGCAGATGCAATCCGTCAAGCCCGACATGTCGAGGACATCGACGTCTACAAACGGGACCGAATTGCAAAGCATTGGCGGCGGTCCCAAGAAGCGATTTTCTGCCTTGAAAAACGTGAAGAATGTCTTTTCTCATCGTGGAGACAAGAAGGAAGCTGGGTCGTCCTTTGCCATCAAGACGTCTCCACAGCCGCAGGGTCAATTCCAGGGCTTTGCTCAGGGCCAGCCACCCAAGCCGTTTCAGGGACAATTTCAGGGACAAGGACAGATGCCGCCTCAGAATGCTCAGGGACAACAGGCTCAAAACCAGTTCCAGGGTCAACCTCAGCAACAATATCCTGGACAGTTCCAAGGGCAACCTCAACCCCAGCTTCAGTCGCAATCTCAACCTCAAGGTCAATTCCAAGGACAGCCTCAGATGCAGGGTCAACCGCAGAATCAAGGACAGTTTCAAGGACAACCTCAGGGAGCTCAGAGTCTGCAAGGCCCACAGCGTGCTCCTCAGGGACTTCGAATGCCAACACAGAACTCTCCTCCCGGGCAGTCGCCGCCGAACCAACTTGGGTCACAGCCAGGTCAGCCGCTTCAACCCAACTCTGCCAATACTTTCGGACAATCTCCCAATGCTCAGGAACGGCCCGTCACCGGACTTCGACAACCTGGACATGGTCTACCACCGCCGCAAAATCCCCAACAAGCACTCCAGCCTCAACAGCAACAGCAGGGTGGAGATCATGGTGGTCGAAAAGTGTCGGGTGGTGGTGTGCTTGGCTTCTTCAGAAATGTGGTTGATCCAAAGCCGAAAGACACGCCTCCGTCTGGTCCGCAGTACACTGCGTATAATGGCCAACAACCACTTCCGAACCAAATGCAGCAGCAGGCACCTTTCCCTCCCGGTCAAGGTCAGCCTCAGTATGGGATACGACCTCCCCTTGGCCCTGACGGCAGACCTACCACTTCCTCTGGTCAACCACAGGATCCTCACCCGGGTCAGCTTGTCCTCCCATCTCAGCTCATGAGAACTGCGACTCAGAGCAGTCAGGAACAGCGTGAACAACCGCAACAACAACAACCCGAGGGCAAACGGCAACCTTTTGGGAACCTTTCACCCGTCCAGGAATCTCAAGGCGTGTCTCCTGTACAGCCTAGGTTGCCGCCGCTGCCGCAGCATAGTCAACTCTCATTTCAGAAAGACCAGAACGAGGAGCTTTCAACTCCTGATCGGCAGTTGTCTTCTACGCCCTTCCTGCAGCGAGCTGATGATGAAGCCGCCGCCGCCGGTGGCCAGCAAAACCAGACCAGATTCCTTGGTCCTACTCCGGCCGAGTCTCCCGTTTCCCAAAAGTCGCAACCTCTCTCTCACGCGGGTATTGAGCAAACTCGCCTTGACAACTCGTCCCCTCTCAGTGTGAGACAGGCCATTGCCGTCCCGCAGCCAGGGGCTGGTCAGGTATTTTCGCAACCATCTCGTTATCCTGTTGTCAACCCCACTCCTCCGGTTCCAGCACCAGGTCGGAAACCTCTTCAGGAGGGACCTGAGGGAAGTCGTCACCAACCAAATGTCTCGATATCTCAGTTTCCCCGTCCACCTACCGGTGTGCTGGGTGCGGAAGCAACAAACTCTCCTCAGTCTCAGGATCTGTTGGACAGCAGAGCGCCTTCTAGACAGTCTGTCTCGGCCACTTCGCCAAGTGTTGACACTTCTACATCTACTCCCGTCCAGGGACTTCAACCAGGAGGTAATTCATTGGTGCGCCCGCCGAGCCAGCAATCTTATCAGTCCAGTATACGACCCGGAACCAGCCAACAGCCCGGACCGTTCGGGCAGACTATTTCCCCTCAACCGTATGCTGCTGGACAACCTCCATGGACATCGGCTCAGACGGGCCCTCAGCCAAACAGACAACCTTTGGGTCCAGGCAATGGTCGTCCAACCGGCAACCCTCCTTTTGTGTATCGTGAGAAGGAGCAAAGCACCATCTCGAAACTGTTCAAGGGCACCAAAACTGGTCCTGTCATGATTTCCACTGAGAAGGCTGAGAAGGAAAACGCGGCCAAGTCGTTTTTGAATGCCTTTAGGAGCAAGGCAGGCAAACAGTCGGAACCCCAGCCGATTGCCACGCTGAGTCGCATCCAGGCATTGGAAAATCAGACTCCTCCGATGCAGCAGCAGCCATACTTGCAGCAAGGACCGGGACCTCAACAGGGACCTCGCCAGGGACCTCAACCTGGTGCACCAGTTCAGGCACTTAAACCATTGCAGGGTGGCCCTCCTCCCCAAATTGGACCTCAGTCCCAACCTGGTCAACCACAGCAGCAGCAGCCCCTCAGAGCGCCTTCGACGGCCAACCAACAGATGCCGCCTTTCCAACAGCAGCAGCAGGCACCTCGTCCTGGGCCCATTCCGGAAGAGCCCAAGTACGAGACAGTGCCCATTCCTCAATCATATCACTTTGTGCACGCTGAAGGACGTTTGGTTCCAGGACCGACTGGTTTCTATGTTGGCCCTACGCCTCCAGGAAACTGGCCACCCAATGTCGTCCCAACTGGAGCAGGACAATTTATTGCTCCTAGCCCGTTGGCACAGGGTCAACCAGGTCCTCAACCTACTGGATGGGGCCAACCGACACCGCCTGCATCTGTTCAACTTTCTGGAGGGCAGCCTCCTATTGTTCAGAGAGAGCCATCTCTCGCTCAAGCTCAACGCCAGACACCACCACCTACGACCAATAATGCTTCCCCGGTTGTTCAGGAGAAACCTATCACTTCCTCGGCGCCTCCTCAGATTCCCCCGCTGCCGATTGAAGAACAGCCGGTTCGCCAGTTGATAACTCCTCCTCAGGAAGAGCCGGTGCGTCAGGTGGTTACTCCTCCCCAGGTTGATCAGCAGCGGGAACCACCTGTGCGTCAACAGTTTACTCCTCATATTGGCCAGCAGCAGCAACAACCAGTGCGTCAAGAGGTAACACCACCTCGTTTTGGTCAACAGCAAGCTCCTCAGCAACAACAACCAGTGCGACAAGAGGTGACGCCGCCTAGATTTGATCAACAGCAGGAGCCAGTTCATCAAGAGATAACACCCCCTCGGTTCGGTCAACAGCAGAATGTTCAGCAGCAACCACCAGTGCGTCAAGATCCAACACCGCCTCCTTTTGGTCAACAGCAGCAGCAACAACAACAGCCAGTGCGTCAAGAAATCACGCCGCCGCGGTTTGGTCAACAACAGGCTGTTCAGCAGCAGCAGCAGCAGCAGCAGCCTGTTCGTCAAAATCCAACACCATCTCCTTCTGGCCAACAGCAACAACCAGTACGTCAAGAGGTTGCACCGCTTCGTTTTGGCCAACAGCCTGGTCAGCCGCAGCCCGGTCAACAGCCGCAGCAGTACCAACCCTTCCGGCAATCAGGACCAGTGCCTGAAATCTCCCGGGCAAACAATGTCTCTCCTCAGTCTTCAACTCCAACTCCTGCGCCGCCTCAAGGGCCTTCACCAAGCGTATCTCCTCCTCAGGCACCAACTCCTCAAGTCTCGCCCCCTCCTCAAGCTCAATCTCAAATTCGGCCACCCTTGACTCGCCGCCAGGACAGTGACACCCTGCCCGCTCTTCAACCCCAACAACCCAGGATTCCTCCTCCTAGGTCCTACGGCCAACTGGTAGATCAAAATCTCGCACCGGCTCCATTGGTAATTCATCAACGTCAATTCTCAGCCGGTAACGGACTGGCATCTCTTCCTTCCCAACAGCGTTACCTCCAACAACAACAACGAGCCGCCTCTCCAGAAGTCAAACAACCTACCGCACCACCTCTCAGACAAGGAGGGCCATCTCCCCCACCAGCGGGATTCAGAGCAGCTTCAAGTCCAATTCACATCACCCCTGAACCATCATCAACAACCTCTATCCAACCCCCTGCTTCCCCTGCTGCCTCTGCCCGTCTTCACACCCCTACAAACCCTCAACGAGTCCCAGAAGACAACATCTACGACGCCACACCCCGTAACTCTCAATTCGCCCGTCAACAACAACCTTCTTCTCCTCTAGCTTCAGACCCTCCCTCCCACTCAATCATCATCTCCTCCTCCCCCGACCCTTCCTCATCCCCATCTCCCCCTCTAACTCAACAACCCCAACCCCAACCTCAACCCCGTCCCCTCCTTCCCCCCCTTCAACAACCAACAACCACCTCCTCCCTCAACAACTCAGAAATGGACTCAGACTCAGACCTCGAATCCCCTATTATCGCATCCGCTACCGTAGCAACCCTAAAACCAGCTTCCCCATCAAATAAAACAACACAAAACGGTACTACTGTCGCTAAGGAGAATATTGCGATATTTGAGAGAGCGAAGAAAAAGGCAGAGGAAGAAAAAATGAGGGAGGAGAGGTTAGTTATGGAGGAGAAGATTCCGGTTTTTGATGAGGATATGTTGAATGCGGCGGGGCAAAGTAAAGTAGGAGAAGAGAAGGTGGTGATGAGTGCTACTAGTTATCCTGGGCAGGAGTGGAATCCGTATGGTGATGGTGGGTATGAGAGTGATTAAAATGGCATCCATCCTTGGATATATTGGTTTTATTTTATTATTTTTTGGATATTTTTATTTTGTTATTTGTTTTGTTCATTGTTTAACTTAGCCAGCGAGCGGCATCTTTTTTTCTTTTCTGTTGGGCTTTTTTGCTTTGTCTTCTTTTTATTTGGTTTTCTTTTGTAATTCGGGCCTTTTCTAATCATCTCTTTTTTTATACCCTTCGAAAAGCAATATCGCTTGGTTTTGGTTTTTCTTTTTTGGACTCTTTACTTTTACCATCTATCTACTTTTTTTTACTATTTATTATTTATTAGTAAGGACGGAAAGCAAGCAAGCAAAGCACACATCACATCATCACATTCATCAAGTTTGGATTTATTACATTTTTATTGAGAGGGTGGGGAAAACAGAGAACAAAATAAAGAGTTGTTATCTAGTCAAATTACAGAAATTGTATACACACACACATTTTTTTATATCAACGCAAGGGCAATATAGATATATATATTGTTTCTCATCCTTTAGATTTGTGAATAGACAACAATTTTTTATAAGAGAAGAAAAGAAAAGAAAAAGAAAAGAGTGTGGCACTGCTTGTTGACCCAACCCAAAGCAAAATCCTGTCAACCAATCATAATTCAATTGCAAAAGAACTTCAAGCTTTTGGACCTTTGAAAATGCTGTAAAAAAAATAAAGTTTGCAGAGGAGCCGGATTGTGCGCCGCTTCCACTCAAACAGGAAGAGGGAGGATCAAAATCCCGTCAAAACCAATCATCATTCAATGTGATGAGAACTTCAACCTTTTTTGACCTTTGAAAAATGCTGTAAAAATATGCGTTGCACGTGAGAATCCATGCGGCGCCAGCTTCCAAACAGGAGGAGGGAGGATCGAAATCCCACCAACCAATCATCATTCAATCAGATAAGAACTTCAAGCTTTTGGAACACTCGAAATATGCTGTAAGTAAAGGCTAACAGGACCGTAGTTGTAAGGTAGGGCGAACTAGTGCATATCGATATCTTGAAAAAAAACCTCTCATTTAAAATATATCAAGTATCATTAATAAGGCAAGACTGATAAAAGTCAGGGATATCTATCTCTATTTCCAAGACAAACTTCTCTATGACTAATAAACACCTAAAAAAAACCAATAAAAACAAAACAATCATCGAATCAAATAATAAATAAGAAAAACGAAAACCATTCCGCTCAAAAGTGGCGATTACTCCCAGAACCCAATCCCATCGAACCAATCAGCATTCAAATATACAACAACTTCAAACTTTTGGACATTCAAAAAATGCTGTAAAAAGGAGGCTCAACACATATCAGGATTCGAAAAAAAACCATTCTTATGAGGATATCAAGTATCATTGATAACTGAGGACTAACAAAAAAGGTCAAATAATATCGAGATACGTTGGCCGTTCTCTTCTTCATTTATTCTCACAACGCCACTTCGCATTCAGTGACAAAAAGAACTTCAAACGTCTTTAGACAGAGAAAAAAAAAAAAGCTGTACAGTTCGGACTGCACGGTATATACAAAGTGACATATTGTAAATTGATAAACTGAGGAGTGACAGAAGAAAGTCAGGCTTTATCTCTTATTCATCTAACGGAATATCCTCCTCCCAAGGCTAAGCAACCTCTTCCTCATCAAGAACCACAAGACGGATAAAAAAAAAACAAAAAAACAATCATCGAATCGAATCCAATTTTTCATATCAAACTAATGCTTCTCTTCTCTTCTTCCTCTTGCTCAGCCTCAATAACCCGATATCATTACACTTCCTCTCTCCCTCTCTTACACAATACTAGGAAAATCAAAACGAACGACTTGAACTATCAAAATCAACAAGGGAAAAAAAAAACGCCAAAAACTCCCAACGACCACCGAACTAATAAGCTACAATGAATGAATGGTCCGCTTTTGAAATCCCAAGCTTTAAGAAGAAAAAGAAAGCCAAAAATAAAAAATAAAAAATAAAATAAACCCAAAAAACGCCCAAAGAATGTCCATGAATTACTCTCGATTGGCCAAACAAAATGACCATAAAACGAGTGTCAAGTGAATATTAATACATTAGTTTAATGAATTGTAATAAACCAAAAACAAGAGGTAGTGACCACCGTCATATGTACTGTGTGTGTGTGGGTGTGTTGTGGTTGTTGTTCCTTCCTCTAAAATCAAGGTATGGCGATAGCCAAAGGTTTTGCGTCAATTTGTTTTTCCGATACCACAGATTCCTCTGAGATATCAGAATCAACTGGTGGTGGTGATGGTGGTACTGCAATAGCAGTTTGTGGCGTTGGTGTGGTATCCGTAGAAATGTCTGCAGCCTCAGTGATTGCACTTTGAGCCGTCTCAAAAGGGATATCCTTCTCAGGTAGTGGTGGCGGAACCTCCTCAACAACGGCATCCTTTTCAGGCGTGGGTGGAGCAGTCTCCTTAACCGTCTCTGCAGAAGGATCCCTCTCCGGTATCCTAGGTAGTTCCAAGGATTGCTTAGACTGCGCGGAAAGATTGTGCTCTGGAGTTTTAGGAAGTTCAAGTGAATTTTGCTCTGGAGTCTTTGGCAACTCAAAAGAAACCTTAACTGGACCCGTGACGTCCACAGCCCTTTCCATTTCGTGACTAGGCCTAGGACTCCTTTCTCCACGGATGCTGGGTGCGGCACTAAAAGTAACCCGATGAGAATGACCTGCCGGTACAACACCACCGCCGATGCGGCTCCAAAACATTTGCTCGCGCAAACGTACGCTCTCTTCCCATGCAGCCTTCTCTGCGTCCTCATCATCCGTCCGCCAATGACCATCCTTGACGATGCGAAGGAAGCCAAGGAAATCACAAGTAGATCGAACTCGGGCAAGGCAATATTTGCAGAGGGGATGGGCGTTTTGTGTAGAATCAGATTCACTCGTGCGAAAGCGGTGTGTTCGAAGAAATGGCTCCTCTTTCCTTGACTCGCCGCAAAGCGAGCACGGGTAGAGCTCTGGCTTCATGATCTTGCCAAACCGACCGGTGGCTGTAGATGGCGCCGGCTCGACAACCAGGGTTCCTTCGGTCATAGCCGTGATCACGCTGCGGCGAGCAAGCCAAGAGAGTCCTGGAGCAATATCAAGTCGGAGAGTTGGTTCGATATCCTCGGTAAGCACCCGCTTGAAAAATTTGGTCTCCTTGAGATTCACGAGCGTGGTAGGAGTCACGGATGAACCGGCACTAACGGATGAAGCTGGAGTGTTGGGCGTTTGTGGTGATGTCGCTGGTGTGGCTGCCAAAGTTGACAAGGACGTACTTGAAGCGTTTGCGCCGGCAACATGAGCGCCCATTGAGCCCAAACCAAGACCAAGAGATGTCAAGGCGGAGCTTGAAGTAGAGGATGGGATGCGCTGGCCGGAAATTCTTTTCGAGGCGCGCAAAAGATCTCTGAAATCGCCATAGGTTGCCAGATCGGTGCGAAGGACTGGATGCAAAAGATGGGTGAAGCTAGTTGGATAGGATGGACTAATAGGCACTGAGGTCGAAATGCTGCGATGATGATGATGATGATGGTGGCTGTGATGAGGTGCGGAAGCTGCAGGCCCTTCAATCTCGGTGGCATCAAACTTGCTGACACTAGGGGATGACGGACAAGTAGGAATTTGCTCCTCCTTTTCCAAGGTCATCATCTCCATGACGTGTTTCAACTCGGCAAGCTGCTCCTGTTGCGATCGAAGGAGACCTTCGGTATCGACAAGCTGCGCCTTGAGCTGGTCATTTTTCCGATGCAAAACCTCCTGCTCCGCCCTGGCCTCCTCCTTTGCCGATATGACCATCTTGTTTGCCTCCTCAAACAATGCGGCCGTCAAATTTTCTAGTTCCTGCTCAATCTTTTTCTTTTGCTGCTCCATGTCGAGACGTAACCTCTTCTCCTCTGCTACGCGAGCCAGGAGTTTTGTCTTTTCAGCCTCGACCGTTTTCCTCCTCACCCAGACGTCGCCTGCCAACATTTCCCTTTGTTCCGCAATCTGTTCCTCGAGCTGTCGGGTCTTTTCACGTGCCTTTTCCAGCTCAAGTCTCGTTACCGACAGATTATCGTCCAGCGTGGTTTGGTGATTGATGGCATTAATGAGCTTCGTGCTGAGAGTTGCAACTTCTTGGTCGAGATCTGGGTGATGAGAGCTCGTCATGGTGTCGGGATTTGCAGGGCTAATAGCCCTGCTCCTGGGATCTGGTATGGTGCTCAGGTCATTCTCATCGTCGAGTTCTGGCGGAGGAAAGAGTCGCTTAGGTTGAGGGGTGGAGGGAATGGAACGGGCAGCGTCGGCCGTCATGGACGAATCTATGGTAGAGACCGATCTTGCATGAGACGGTGCCGGTTTAGGGGAGGCCGATCGAAGGATGCTAGACAGCGACCGGTTGTGGGCAGTCCTTGGACGAGCGCTAGGTTGAACAGCCGGATGCGATGACCAAGCGGTCACCGCGACGAAGCTTTGCCACATTTTGTTAGTAACGGCCATGTGAGATGTATCAATGTTTCCTCTACTCCAACAGCAGGAACGACACCCCGAATGACGCGAGTCATCCGTTAAACCCGATGATGGGCACAAGACACACCATTTACTTTTAACAGATGGGGGGAACACAGTAATGTTGCGCAAGTGGTCTGAGTAAGACGGGTACAGTAAAACGTGTGTGCACATACGGGTAATCCAGTTTGGAGGTTTGGAAAAGGACCACACCAGAGGCTGGCGGGTCCTTGGAATCAAAAGCAAGCAACCCTTGTTTTTGATGCTTTTTTTATTTTGTTTATCGTGGTGGCTCGATGAAAAGCCAAAATCGCGTCCGTTCCGAAAACTGAGACAACGAGAAATTGGAGAGTCGAGGGTGCGTGATGTTATGTCAGCCGAGGTATGCGGTCAGTGGCTTCGGTCCAGTCGTTGGGCGTTTAACGTTAGTCGTCGCGATGTTTTATTTTCAGGAAAGAGGAGAGAAGGGAAAAAAAAGAAGAAAAAAAAAACGTTGCTGCTTAATCTCTCTTTCCCGATAATTGAACCTCAAAGATTGCAGCAAAAACACGAAGAAAAAAAGATCAAAATTAGAACAGAAAAAAAAAAAACAATTATCTGGCCAAAAACGACGCAGGTGTGAATCGAAGGTGTACACGGTGTATTGCAGGAGGAGATGGCCTCTCCGAGAGAACAAAAGCGGACTTGACGGAGTTGCACACACAGAGAGTGTGCTTCTTGGCACCTTGGGCGCTTGGGGCAAAAAGCAACCAAAGGGCCCAGCCAAAAGGGCGACGTCGCTGCGATGGGGATAGTGGCCCCCGCAATCGGACAAGGATCCATGGATCAAATCACCTCCCCCGTTTGGATCCCGCCCTGCTTTTCCAGGAAGGAAGAAAGGCAAAAGCGCTTTCCAAATTGATATTTTTAAGAAAGCGTTTGTTTTAATAAACTTTGATCCTTTTCAAAATTCTGGTTCACCGTTGATGAGGAAGAAAAAGTAAATTCCTTGGGATTTTCAACTTCACCAATTTCCAGCCCACCTCATTTCTTCCTTTTTTTCCCCAGCCACTACACACAGTTAGTAAGTACCTAGGCACGTACCTTATCTCGTCGAGCGGTAGGTCCGGCCCGGCCAAAAGAAGCGGTCTCTCATCAATTAAAATGATAAATTGGAATTATTGAACAACACATCAAGTGTGGTCGAACGTCTTTGTTGGGGTCAACCTTTTGTTAGGCCAACCTCTTTCTGTCCCTTTCTCACATCAACAACGTCATCGAAGATCGGGACCGGGGTTTCTCTCTTTCACCCCTTCCATATGTCCCATGCTATGATGCGGCGCGGACGGGCGCTTGGAGCTCTGACTTTTTCTTTTTCAATTCAAGCCTTTTTTTTCACATTCAGGCCTTGGCAATACCACTCTTATCTCTTCTCTTGCGCCACACACCCACACCTCCCTCTTCTCGCGGAATATCTACGGCCTCATTGATATTGGCCGAGACGTACATATGTTTGTCTCAGTGCTTGCAGGACAGAGAAGGACCAATCGCCTGACTTGAATTGGGTGTGATAGCCGTCCCGTCCCGGCTTACTCTCTAGACGATCACTTCACATTCGGATTGGCCTCGCCTATAGCACTAAGCAGCCTCATATTTGCCTCCAAGTGAGACAAATTGGCTTCTCGCATATGCACCCGTCTGAATTCGCTTCTGTCTTGCGCAAGACAGGCAGGTGATGTGGTCGAGTGGCTGACACTATTAACAGTGTGAATAACTTCCTCTCTGGCAAACATGGCTAACACATCTGATCATAGATGCAACCAAACAGCGGTCAGGTTTGGATGTGGTAGGATTCAAGCGTTTCTCTCGAGGGCCGGCAGTTTTTTTTTCAAGCTTATGGATAACTTGGTTCGAGGCCATTGGTCACCCCCTCATACTCGGTTCTGTCACATTTCATAACTGACATGACCCGGGAAGAATGATTGGTTCGAATCATGTACGGATATGCACAGCAGCAGCACGTCCTGCACACCATTCTACCCCTCAGTTCGCCTTCGAGATAAACACGGAGTATACCGTGCGAAGCAAACAAACAGACTGGACGGCAATTTGCCTTGCATGAGATCAACGAGGTCTAGATGGAGTGATGGACAGTTCTGGACGGACCAGGGGAGGAGGGTGAAAGGCTGCTGTTGGCTGGAATCATCACCTTCTGCAGGATGCAATATGTATCATTGCAACGCTTGCTCTCCGTGTGATTCAGTTGTTCAGTGGTACTGTACATCTACATGTGAGTACCGGGGAATGGTCCGACACCTGTCGGATCAGTGTACTTTTGGTTTATGACAGGTCATATTTGTGAACGCGGGAGACACGGCTCGAGATCCTACCCTATTGGAGAGATGTCCAAGCTAGTGCCGAGAGCAAAATGTCTCTGAGACAGACAGACTATGTGAATGCTTCTGGTCGAGGATTGGGGTATGTCGAGACTTCCCGCCCAGTTCTCACATCTATTTAAACCCCTAGGTTCTCCTCGCTTTGTTCACCAGAAATTTTGGACATCTTTCCTCTTCATTCCTCCTTGGTTTCCCTTGATCTACCCATATATCTTTCCACCTCTTGACAGTCTATCATAGCTTGTCTTCCTCTCATCACTCAACATGACGCCTAAATGCCCAGCTTGTGTCGACCCTTCGGTCCTTACGCTGTCTCCCGAAGAGCGGGCACAACCAAGAGAGGGCCCGTTGGGGAATATAGTCGTAGACGACTTGTTGAAGGTACTCTTTCCTGACGGGGTTCTTGTCGCTGACCCTGTCGCTACGGCAGCAAAGGCCCTTGGTATTCAGCCGTTGGAGGAGGTGGATGCCGAAGGTGAATGGGACCAAGACCTCCCTCAAGAGGACCAAACCGTTGAGATAGTCAATAGTAAGTACCATCACAGACAATACAATATTGAAAGTTAGTTCTAACCACCATGGTTCCATAGTCTCGCTAGCCCCTGAAGCCCCCAGGTCTTCCGAGGGAGAGTCTGCTGGGCCTGTAAAGGCAGAGACTAAAACCAAGACCAAGGTTAAAGCCAAGAACAAGCCGGCTCCGCGCAAGAGGACAGTCCGGCTGTCTAACAGGCCGCTCAAGCCTTCGTCGGGCTCGGGCTCGCCATCAGGAGGCTCACCCGGCCCCCAATCTCCGTCGAATGGTCCATCCGGCCCCTTGTTGACTTCAGGATCTGGAGAGGGATCGGGGCCGGGCTCAGGAGGTCCAGCCTCCCATCAATTCCAGGAGCAGCCACCAGCACCTTCCACACTGAAGCCTCATCACCTGCAGTATAACTGGCGGTACGCTGGAACGTATCAGTTCAAGTCCACGAGGGACGAGTTGGGGTTAAACGAAGAGTTTAACAATTTGCCTAAAGATGAGCAGGCTCGAATCTTTCACGAGATTTGCACCACGCCGATGCCTTTTCGACCTTTGCCCCCTCATATGCAGTTGTGAAGAGAGGGTTTGTTTTTAGGGATGAGCAAAAGGATTGAGGTAAGCTGTTTTTTTCTTTTTTTTTTTTTTTCTTAGTAAAACATGACAGGAAGGTATACGCAGAAAACGTGAGTAATAATATGGGAAAGGGGAGGGAGACTGATTAACTTTTCATAACGACGTAACGACATTTTTTCTTTCTCAAGCAATGTAACAATCATGATGATGCAATTCTTTTTTCCTTTCTTATTAGTATAGGTATCAATATAGTTATCAGTTTTCAATTTATCATTTTCTCGCATTCATTGCATGCTTCCAAGTTGTGTGTCTGATGCTGTCAAGAAAGGATCCAATAAGAAGCTCCCAGGCTCCACCCTGTATAAAGTTCCCTTGCAGTGCAGGGGCCCCGCCAAGCTTTCAGTTGCACTCAGTTGCTCTCAAACCACCAAAAGCTCCCAGCACTTGCGTCGCGACAAACAACCCCACCATCCCACTCCCTCCCCAAACAACTTCCCGCTCCCTTCTTTTCCCAAAACACCAATCAATATTCTCAACAAACCGAAAATAAAAACAATGTCAGACAGACCGTACCAACCCCGAGGAGGCTCAAGAGGAGGTCGCGGTCGTGGAGGCGGCAGAGGAGGCGGCGGACAACACTCCCAAAATCAACAATCCGGAGCAGGAGGAGCAGGCGCAACAGGATCAGGAGAGAAAGAACGTCCCAAAAAAGAAAACATCCTCGACCTCAAAAAATATATGGATAAAAGAATCTCTGTAAAATTCAACGGAGGGAGAGAAGTCACGGGATTATTAAAAGGTTACGACGCTTTGATGAATCTTGTTCTTGATGAGGTTGAGGAGGCTTTACGTGGTATGTATCCCAAATAATGTAGAAACGGGGGTGTGCTGATGAGGGGTAGATGATAACGGAAACGAATCGACTCGATCTCTTGGATTAGTGGTCATCAGAGGAACTTTATTGGTTGTTATTAGTCCTGTGGATGGGAGCGAGGTTATTGAGAATCCTTTTTTGCAGGGTGGTCAGGGTCAGGGAGGAAATATGGAGGATGATGATTGAGAAAAAGAAAAATAAACATGAGGAATAACCAAGGAGGGAATGATATTACTGGGCTTTTTCTTTTTTGGAAGAGGGAAGAAAAAAACTACAAATTCAGTTTATGATCAATTATGAAAGGAAGAGGAAAAAGAGAGATAATGGAATTTGGGTAAAAAGAGATCGAAAGGAAAGCTTCCACAAGAGGGACAGAGAAAACGAGGAAAAAAGAATATCTCTTAAAAATCGTAGAAAGTAGAGGGAAAAGAAAAAACACAAGAGCATTGAATGGCAAATGAAGAGACCCAGTTTTTCTTAGACGCCAGAAGGAAAAAAAGGAAGGAGATAAGGTAAATAGAATATATGGACTTCGTTTTGCCCGTATTATATAACGGTGATTTGAATTGGAATCTCTCCCGTCTTCCGTCAAAGATCATTCTTGAGTCTCCTGTGCCTGTCATGTTTTGCTTTTTTTTTTCAACTTGTGTATAGAAATTGATAATGAAAAGGAAGACGAGGAGGAAAAGACATTTGTAAATCGTAGAAAAAAGAAAAGGGGAGAATATAACAGCAATCAATAGCTAAAGAGGCCAAAATTATTCAAGATTAGAAAATGTAAAAAGGGGATATAATCTAGTAGAATGAATATAAACTGAAGTTGCACAAACATATATAACGATTCCAAAAGAGGGAGGCAACGATAATCATCAACTGGCTTTTTGCAACGGGAAGACTGGATGAATATAGGCTTGCAAAAGAATTAGAGGAAGAAAACT
>MU865461.1:0-54002 GCA_033297215.1 Podospora fimiseda | reverse complement strand
CGCTGTATGGCCTCATCAACAGCGCTTGATGGCGTAGGCGGCGTCTCCTCCTTTTCCATTCGCTTAGCGTAGAATCATTTGCGTCCATTTCTTCCCAGTCCGAGTTAGGTGTCCCCTCTGCTCCCGCCTTCAACCATCTCTCTGCCTGTCGGGATTTCGATGCCGTCAAGGATTGGGCAATGGAGAGGAGGGTGAAGAATTTTGATCGATATGTTCATGTACCTGATGATTTGAGTTGATAGCTGTTACTATATCTCGGGGTAGACATCCCTGAACCGAAGATTAGCGAAATATAAAGGGTGCGACCCAAGATTTGAAGGTTCACTCACGTTCGTCTGTTCAAAGGCACCTCGGTCCTCACCTTTTTCAGCAGCTCATGATCAATCTCGGCCGTGGCAATCTCTGGCTCTTGGGAATTGTCCCCAAGATCGGCCAAAACCACACCCCAAGGGTCAACGATCATGCTGTGACCATAGCTCACTCTCTTCTCGTTGTGCCTTCCCACTTGAGCCGCTGCAACGACGTATGACTGCGTCTCAATTGCACGAGCCCGGAGAAGAATCTCCCAGTGAGCCTTTCCGGTAGGGACAGTAAATGCAGAAGGATAAGTGATGATGTCTGCGCCCATTCTTTTGAGGGCCAGACTGATTTCAGGAAACCGTATATCGAAGCAAATTGTCGACCCAACCTTCCCAAAAGGAGTCTCGAATGGTGGTTGAATTTGAGATCCGCGTTCGACGCTCCTGCTCTCCTTCAAAACAGGACCATTTTTTATGTCAACATCAAAGAGATGTATCTTTTGGTACCGATGAGCAATCTCTCCCTGGTCGTTTATCCACAAAACTGTATTTTTGACCTTGTTGCTATCGAGGCCGGGTTCGTGGACGCCGACGTGGATTGGCAATTTTTCTCGGCGTGCCTCCTCTCGGAGACCGGTGACGAATTCGCTGCTGGGGACGAGCTTAACCAAGGCAACTGTTTCCTCGGGAGAGCTTCCGATATAATCTGTTGCCTCTGGGAGAAAAAGGGCTTTGGCACCTGCTTGGACCGCCTTTTTGACCAAAACCTGGCACTGGCGGAGGTTGTGGGCCATGCTGGCTGTTGAGGTCAATTGCCCCACTGCGATAAGCGTCATTTTGGAAACTTCAATGAAGATGATTTCGGAAAAGAAGGTTTACCGAAATCTCAATCCAGGAAGAAACTGTTTGCGCCATTTGCGGGGTCTCCCATTAAGGTGCAGTGAACGGTCCGAAACGGCCCGTTTCTCCCCGACATCATTCACGATATTTTGTGCGTTTACCCCTTTTAAAAATATTTATCGTTTAATGATTTCTTTGAGAAAAGAACTGAGAAGGACGGTTTTGTTGTTATTGGTCTGTCCGGAGTACCGTATGGTGGGATCATGTGTTGGGTGATTCCACGACTCAAACATGGAAGCCATCGAGGAACTCTCTTTTCATTTTTTCTTGCTTTTGTTCTTTTCTTTTTCTTTTTCTTTTTCTTTTTCTTTTTATATATGCATAATGTGTTCCTTTTCACGATATCAAATGTAGTCCGTCCTGATCTCGTCGACTCTTGGTCGTTGACAGCCCGACACCACATGAACCAGTACCAAAGTTGTCAAGATATGGTTTGATGACCAAACCCTCAATAAAAGCCCCAATACCTTATTCTAAACAAGTTATGGTATTTACCAGATATAAAATTCTACTCCCGTTGCCCAACTCGGTTATCATCGCGTCGTCCATCAAGGTCACCTAACGTTTGAACCAAATATCTACAAAATCAACACCACCTCCAAGTGTTATCATGAGATCGACTCGGTCGAGAAGAAGTTGGGAAATCCCTACCCTCCACTGGAGCTCAGACAAATCGCTCTGGGCACGATTTCAAAAGATTGGAGAGGGAGGGTTCGGCTCAGTTTACAAGGAGATTTGCATCGTGGGCCCAGCGAAAGGACAAGTTCGCGCAGTCAAGATCATGGATCGCAGGGGCAAGCGCTACAAGCGCGAAAATCTGAATCAGGAAATTACTACAATGCGCAGGATACGTAGAGAAATGGTGAGGTTAAGAAACCAGATGGGCTTTTGGCGCAATATGCAAAAGGCACAATTTCTCTTCCGAAGGACGATATCTTCTCTGATTTACGGTGCCCGTCCTCGCTTCGGCATTTCATATACAATTTCTTACGCCCCAACAACCGGTTGAGGTTCCCAAAGAGGCGCTAAGAGTTTACCCGTACCTTTCTACGAAACCTCCCGCCGCCCTTCCAGGCCTTCATCTTCCTATCAGGCCGCCTTCCCAGGCTTTCATTAATGGAAATCCGATCATATCAGATAATACCAACTTTTTATGTCAATATCAGGTAGTCTCGACTTCGGTTTTTCTTGATACTTTGCTTTCTTATTTGGTTTTTTCTCTTTTCCCTGTTTTTCTTTTTTCTTTCGGGCCTAGTACTCACCTGGTATCAGTTATGAGGGGCTGATGTCATGTCGAAGATGGACATGACATCAAATTGTTTGGGATTTGACATTGATGAATGAAGCGGCATTAGGTGTTACACAGCATTCCATGACTGAATCGCTCAGAGTGTGCCAGGTCAGCTAACAGGACAACAAGCAGGCCAAGAAGCCTCAGGAGCCTACCAATATAGTAGGGCTCCCATGGGCGGCCGACTCCTGCACGTCGAGGTGCCCGAAGCACTGCATCTTGAAGGATGGTTGGTCAGGAAGGTCGGCAACACGGGATGGATCTACATGAAGGAAGCAGTAGGACCTCTGAGTCAGAAGACCTGCATTCTTAGCAATCATGACCAAGCCCAAAGGAGGCCCCTGGTCGAGTGAAGGACCCAGGAGACAGTGGAAGCCATGAAGGGCTTCTACGGGTAAAAGTAGGCCTTGATCTTCCAGTTCAGATTGTAGGAAGGCAAGGACCTTTGAGGCCATAACAGATTATTACATTGATTTGAATACAAGCCCTATTCCAAGTCCTTACCTTCAAGCCCTTGTCACATTAGGTAATGGCGTTAACGGTACGACTTGATACCGTAACGTCTTGGACAGAGATGTATGAAATAGATCATATATATATTTATATTATTTTTTTAAGCTGCTTATAATTTGTGTCGATGATATGACTTAGATTTAATCCTTCGTCAAACGAGACACGCACACAGTGATGACTAGATCACCCAATTTATAAATGATATGTTATCTCTGATAACTCCAAATTAGCAGGTTTAGTAACCTAACGCACTGCGTCCAATTTAAAAATGAAATGCGGATAAAGCGCCTTATCAAAACAAAAAAAGAACTACAACAGCAACTGCATAGACTAAAACCATTCATTCAATGAGCAAATAAGACACATTTCATGATGTATTCAGAATGGACAGGACCGTGTGACACAAACAACACATGGCCAATACAAACAACAACGGAAGAATAGCAGCAATTCACACAAAAATAAACACGAACAAAAATTGTTGACGAAAAAAAAAAAAAAGGTTATGTTTATTTATAAAGCCACCCATTCCTAGTAGGCAGTTTCACTTCATGTTTCCTATAATCAAAGTGGTTAGTAAACACAAAAGAAAACAAAAGAAAAGAGCGTGCTGTTAAAAAACAAAAGAAAAAGAACGATCGTGTTTTACAAAAGAAATGTTGAAAGGAGTGGCCTGCAAAAACAAAAGCCCAAAAAAAAAAAAGAGTAAATGAAAAGTAAGAGTAAATAAAAAACTTACTTCTTTTCCTTCTTCATCTTCCTTCTCTCACGCTCATCATCCCTCTTTTTCTTCTCCTCAATCTGCTTCTTATTCATCTTGTCAACAGAAGTGCCCATCAACCAAAGACCAATCTTTGTCGAAGTCGACACATTGTCTTTGTCAAACTTTATAATTTGCTTCTTTGAAGAAGATGATGATGACTTTGGCTTTGAAGAAGAAGAAGGCTTGGAGTTTGAAGTAGAAGAAGTTGGTTTAGGCATTTTCCCTTCAGACTCAAAATGTACGCGCTTAGTTGATTTATCCAGCTTTGTTGAAAGTGACGGAATAGAAATGAAAGTCGTGTACTTGTGTTTTTTGATGAGGCAGAAGAAAGGATATACCTGTGTGTTGTGAGGATGATGATGAGAGTGAAAATGGTTATGGCAGGAGAGGCATGCCCTTTTTATATTACCTGTGAGGGTGATATCTTGATAAATTAAAAGAGGTTGTTCAGGATAGAACGAGATTGAATGGGATTGTTTTCTGGGGGCTCTTGGAATGCGAACAAAGAAAATGGGTGTCGAGGAAGTGAATAGCTAAATCCGGTCTTTGTGGGCTGGCAAGAACAATGGGATTGCTTCCAGCCGCAACGGGCTCTGGCGTATGGGCGATGGACCCTGTTGGAAGAATATTTGAGCTGTGAGAGAACAGGATAACATCTGCGCGCGTTGCGAAATAACAGTTTAGGTGTGGGAGAACAGATGCCATTTGCATGCGGCTGGTCTGCAAGCCCAGCAGACTCGAATTTGCTCCATGTGCCATACTGAAAGTGAATGGGGTATTATTGATTCGTTCCTGTGCTGAGATCTCCATCAAAGAAGTTGCTTGTCCCATCGCAGCGAGACCACCCGAGAGCTAGCACTGACAACTGGGAGTGCTGAGTTTATCCTCCGCCATATTCTGCAGCAATCAAACCATCATCAATATTATCCGCCGCTGTCCAGACACCCTCAGCTACCAAAAAAACGGAGATAGAAGCCATCCCGACGCCGCCGGATCAATGCCTGGGTATCCCGGAGACCCTTTTTCGTCTAATACATATCGTACAGTGATGCTCTTTGTAAATGCGTGTCCAAACACATGTCATGGTCTCGCCCCGTTTCGCTACATTTCGGGGTGCAATCGATGTATTCGTTTGTCGTCGTTTATTCGTGGTTTATGCGGGGCTGCGAAATGGTCAGTAAACAATTGCGCCTCAGATCTATTCCATTGAAACTGACACAAGGAAAGCCTCGCCGAAGCCAGTAGCGAGGAGAGTAACAGCGACCTAAGCAGGAAAATCAGCAATTGTCCAGCGCCAACAGCAGACAAAGGTTAACTGACGCCAAAGGTGAGGACGCTGCGGGTAATGGCAGAGTTCTCAGAGTTGAACATGGCGTTATAAGCCTTGGTAACGGGGTTCTTTGAGGGTCTGCTGCGGGGAGCCATTGTGTCTGTTTTTGTTCGTCGAGATGGACGTTGACGATGTTCGGGTTCGGTAGCTGTGGAAAAAGTTCGGCCAGGAACATCAACCAAGCCTGCGGAGTGGAAATTTTGGGAGTGACGCGGGTGACAAGGATCTTTCAGCGGGGTATCACAAGCCACATTCTTAAAAATTCAGCCCCATTATCAGGTGCCATTGATCCATGCTCAGTGGCTAAGTTGCGCCCTGTGACAGCTTACTCACCCCACTTTCCCCAGCAAGGTGGTCTCCACAAATCTTCAATTGCCCCTCCACCCCTCCACTCGCCCCGGTCCCCATCAACGTCTTTGAACTCCATCCCAAATCATCCGACACAGAGAAACCACACTCAATAAATACCAAGCCCAATAATGCGATGCCTCTGTAATACCTCCCAACAATCATCACTATCTTTCATCATACCCGAAAATGGCTGAACAAAACGACCACAACTCAAATCCAACATCTCCAACCGCTGCTTCCGGAGGAGGCTTTCTCCTCTCTCCAGCTCCAAGCGCAGCATCAACAACAACCACCACAACCTCAATAACAGGCCTTCCCCATCCCCGCGGCCACTCCCTCCGACCCGGTTCCCTAAAAGAAGACAAAGTCCGTCACTACATCTCCGACCGCCTCCATCATATCAACCGACGCTTTGTTAAAAAACTCGGAACCGAAGAGATAGGAAATGAAGACGTAGTAGGCTATCAATCCATGTCTGAACTCTGCAAGGATCTTGATACTCTGCTGAGTATTATTTGGTTATCCGGTACTCGTATGTTTTTCCCCCTTCCTCTCCTCCCGCTATTTGTATATATTCCTGACTCTCTTAAAGCAAGCCTTCAAATCCCCTACCTCCTCAACATCGCAAGCGAATTCAACGAATGGGTTCAAGCATTCCCCTCGGCACCAACACCAACATTTAGTATTCTCCATAAACTAGACCATTGCTTCGCTTCCTTGCTCTCAGGCGAAGACTACGACACGAAAGAAGCCCTTCCCGGTTTCGAAAACGGATTAAGGGGAGGTATGTCGCGAACAGACATGGTTCGATGCAAGAGTTTGGCGCAACAGACAAGGATCTTGATAGTGGACGTCATGAGTAGAGGAGTAGAAGAGATAGAAGATAATGGCGGCGATGCAGCAAATGATTCCCAGTTTGATACTGAAAGTGGGATCGATGGTCCTTCTAGATCAAATAAGGGTAGTGGTGGTGTTTGGAATGATGACGAGGAGGAGCTCTACATGGATGTTGCGCGCGTGTATGAAAAGACTCTGGTTAAATTGGGTGAGACTCTTGGGCAAGGGGGTGAAGTTGGGGATATACAGATATCAGCCGATTGAAAGAAGACAAAATCTTCATCCAGAAAACCTTTGAACGGATCCACTGCGCGTGGGACAATGTGTTGCAGTAAACTGTTTTTAATCTTTATCTAATTCAGACCGATTTGCCGGCCTTATGAGCTATCGAAAGACCAAGAAATGTGTCAATGAATCAGATTACCTCGATAAACCTGTTGGAAATGCCGGGTATCTAATAGTTGCAAATGCCACCGACATCATCATCCATAGTCCAGCTTCCTGCAAGTCCGGCAACCGGGACCTCCTCTGTCTGATGAACCTGCAGGCCTGCTCCTTCCTCGGGCTTACCGGCGAAGAAGTCATTCTGACCCGCGGCTCTCGGCTGTCTGTTCATGAACCGCTTGGTCCACTCCTCAATCGCCGGTTCTCCAGTCTCATCACGAGCCTGCTTCAAGAAAGAAATGAGGGCAGTGCCGCCCGTACCCTTGAGGTTGCTTCCCTTCTTGTCCGCCTCCTGCTGCTTGGCTGCAGCACCACGGGCGTCATAAGCAATACCCTGAGGTTGCTGGCGGGACGCAGTAGCGAGGTTGACCTTGCGGCGAGTCACCTCTGGGCTGCGGCTGCGACTGCGAGCACGAACCTCCCTGCTGGGAAGAACAATGTACCGCGTGACAATGGCGATGTGCTTGTCACGAAGAGCACGAAGCATGGACAAGCAAGCATCGTAAGCGACACAGAGGGCCACGTTATCCTTGTTCCGCTCGACAAAATCGCGAATGTTGGCAACGGCCTGAACATCACCGAGGAAACGAGCATGGGGTCCAGGCATGTAGTTCCGCATCTCCATAATGAAGTTGTGCTTTGGCGCGGGAGCGTGACCTTCACGACCCGTGCGGTCGCCTATGGGAGTGGCCTTCTCGCCAGTCGGGCGATGCTCGATTCCCAGCACAACGTCGAAGAACTGGATCAGACTGCTCTGAGCGTTGCTGCCTCCAGCATATTGACGATAGGTCTCGGTTCCGGAGCCATCCTCGTAAAGAACACCGTTCGGAAGTCCAGCTTCGGCCATATTCTTACTACCAGCCAAGAAAGGACGGATCCGGTTGTAAAAGATGTTAGGATCACAGCTCTCATGCATGCGCACCAAGAGCGTAGTGAGATCATCCAGACGCTCGGCGAACGTGTTAAGGTTTGCCGTGACGGTGGCTGCGTCGTTTGCGCGAGCGGCAGCAATAGCGTCCAGCATCAAGGGGACGATGGGGGCGCCGCGGGCCTCCATGGCGACGGAGACGAGATAGAACCATGATTCGTCCAAGGCTCCAGTAAAGGTGAGCAAGGTCGAAAGATTCTCGAGATTGTCAATCTCTTCGTCCATGAAGAGCGGCTTGAAGTTCCAAAGACAGACGGCTGCGTAGGTGGCGACGGGCGGCACCTCGAGGTGTTCAGAAACCTTTAGCAGTGGAACAGCAATTGGAGGGGGCAGACGGTCACTGGGACTATCACCGCCCCAGATGTAGCCGTGGGCCATAAAGGAGAGCAGCACGTAAGCTCTGCGCCATTCTGCGTCGTGTTCCAGACCGATGGTTGAGAGCACAGGGAGCCGGTCGACAACTCCTCGCAAACGCTTGCTGAGGATTAGAGCTTGCAAGTTGGCGGCGATGGCTTCCCACTTGTGGTAGTAGGGATCCGGAAGTCTCGTCAACGGCAGGACGTCCGGAAGAAAACCGTGGGTTGGAGAGATTCCATAGTCGGCCAAAACCGGGATTGGTGGGAGCATGTTGCTGCAGGTACGTCGGCAGTTGTTGTAGATCCTCTAAATTTAGCCAATGGGGAAAACGTAAAGGTGAGGGTAAGGCTTGCGACGACGTCGACAACAACAAGAATAAAATTGGTGGATTAAACAAATAAGTCCTGACGCAAGGAGTATACAGAATTGTATCTGTAATACTCCTCAGCCGTGCGAAATATCTGTTTTGTCGTGAGCATGAAAGTTGTTGAATTGTAATGTTGGGAAAAAGAGAAGTCACAGGGGAACCGAGGCCATTTGTTTCTCTGATGAGTCGGAACTCCCGTCATCAGCAGGATCGGTCATGCTAGCAGGGAGATGGTAGGCTTTTTGTAATCAGAGTCATCAGACCCGAACACTTGTTGGAAAAGCCAAAAAGAAAAAAAATGTGTTTCGCCCCTCTTTGCTCCGATTCCACTTTGCGCCAAGATGAGGAAACTTTGCTGTGGCGTGAGATTCTAGGGGGGGAAAAAAAGGGCTTTGACAATGGCCTGGTGGAGACGATTTGATCGAAAATATCGCAATGTGAAGAGCTTCTGTGCCCGATTGGAGGAGTTTGAGGAGTTCCTGCGCCCTTCTCCGGCCGCGGCCAACGGCCGAAGTCGCGCGTTTTGTCATGGTTTTTGTCGTTTCAACATTTTCGGCAATGGGGGGCGTGGGATGAAAAGTGAATAAATAGGAATTTGGACTTGCTTAGTTGACCGAGGGAAAATGGAAGCAACTGGAGGGGAGCCCGGCTGTACAGAGTACGGCCAAACTCCTATACGAAGTACCCTAGCCAAAAAGAGGTAGGATACTCTTAGAGAGGTAATGTAACCGCAGCGCATGTGCATTGGAAACCCCAATTTTATAGCGATTTTAAGGAGTTTTAATACAGCCGCGAAATAACGTCATTAATTTTAAATATGTTGAGCTGCAAGGTATGCGTAGCGGAAGCGTTGGAACTCCAGGGTAGGCAATGCGGTGCAAGAAGAAGCCAGAAGATACGATTGATAATCGAAGGAAGCAAGTAACGGTTGCAAGGCCTGAAGCCACCTGAAAGAGTGTCATGGCTGAGGGTCATGCAATGGCACAAGGCTCAAAGTGTCACGGCTCAATCTGGAAATTGCAAGAGACAAGGCTTCAAGACTAATTCGATTGGTTTTGTGAATCTAAAGCTACAGAAAGAAAGAGGAAAAGAACAGAATTCCTCGCGCAGCTTGCAGCCTCTTGAGGGTCAGGAGCTTTGGCCACTTGCACCAGGTGGGTCTAGTGAAATCCAGCTGGCGACAGCTGGACTCAGAAAACCAGGACATGGCCAGTGCGCGCCATGACACAAAGGGCATTTACTCAAAAGACCAAGAATACTAAATTAAAGAATGGAAAGGAAGCCAACGGTTTGCAGCCGAAGGAAGGCTTTAAAGGTGGGTGGTCTGTGCACCCAGGGCCCCACCACTGCAACGGCTGCAGTGTCATGGCACGCACTGGCCATGTTCTGGTTTTCTGAGTCCAGCTGTCGCCAGCTGGATTTCACTAGACCCACCTGGTGTAAGTGGCCAAAGCTCCCGACCCTCAAGAGGCTGCAAGCTGCGCGAGGAATTCTGTTCTTTTCCTCTTTCTTTCTGTAGCTTTAGATTCACAAAACCAATCGAATTAGTCTTGAAGCCTTGTCTCTTGCAATTTCCAGATTGAGCCGTGACATGCAGCAACGAACCTTCTTCCTTATCTACACTAATCTACACGTGTCATGACGTCATCGAAGTCCACGGCTTGCGCTGTGACATAGGGCATTAAATTAACAAGGTTGACCGGCCTAAGCGGTTAGATTCTATTTGTATAGTGGTTTGGTCGTACTCTGTATAGCCGAGCTTACTTTAAGGTGAAGAAAAAGCGGGGGAAGGGTGATGTGCTGCAAGGTGGGGCATTGCGCAAACAAAAGGAGGGGTTGCACCTGCTCATTGCTCCCATTTGTTGCAGTTTGAGGCTGACTGTGACGATACGATGAATACAACAGAATATTCATGTCAGTTTAGTCGCGAATAAAGTCAATTGCAAAGTGAAGAAGAAAGGAAGGAAAATTCCAAAGGTTGGCCTACAACCAGGACCTTTGTGGATAGCTACAGAGTAGGGATCCACTTCCTTATCTTCTTATCTAACTATTCTTGCATGGGTTGGCTTCATCACGTGACAGGTCATAAGTGGGCGCAGTGACACTGACAATGATTACAATATACTCTGATCCTTGAAAATTCGTTGGCGTGGTTCTGATAGTGGAGAATATATCTTTTTACGATAACTTCAAAGCTATGCAGCTAAACAACCAGTAATGACAAAATTGGTACCAAAATTTGCGCTTTTTCAATGAGTGTTTCTCTACCTACCTGTTTTTTGGTCGTATTTTTATGTGGTTGTTGAGCCGAGATACGAATTTTGGGTTGAAGTACCGCGCCAACGAACTTTCAAGGATCAGAGTGTACATCTTCTAAGGCTTGGTACTCTTACGAGGAGCCAAATTAAGCCTGGTGTTTTGTTTCTTTTCTCTCAAAAGTACGGAACCGTATCTATTGCGCCCTTGACAGCTCAATACCACACCATGGTCCTGGACAGGGCGTTTAAGTTACCCCTTTGGGAATTGCAATCCTACATTTGCCAAGTTCATCGGTCTGACTTTCAATGCAACAAGTTGTCGCAGATGTGATAACCGAAAAGTTGGGGGTCCTCACCATCCGAACTCGATCCTGCTCGTGGGAGTTGGAGGCCGCAGCTCTATTTCATGAACCGACAATAAGCGGGATATTGAGGTTCTAAACCATTCTCCCGCATGCTCCCGATCGAGATTCGAGACGAGTCAAGATGAAACGAGATGGGATGGGATATTGAAAGATTTGAAATGGAAAATGGTAATTACGGGCAACGCTGTAGATGTAAAGTAACAATGAGAAGCTCGGACCATCATCGCAGGCAACGTCAATGCCAAGCAACCCACTCAGGTTCCCGTCGACGAAGAGCTTGGCAACATCACTGATCCATGGCGTCGACAACTCCATCTTTCCACTCTTTACCATGCACCGATAGCATCACCCGAACCCCGCTGCTGCGTCAATCCAACATGGTCGTCCAGCAGCATGTCCTGAACTGGCTTTACAGTGTGTTGACAAGTGTATGTAGAAGATCAGAAAAAAATCCATCAAACAGGCAACGCACGCTGACCCCTCTCTTATCGTAGGAATATCACGACGTCAACCGAACTTACAGCGATGTCGCTCAAGCGCTCTCACACTACCCATCCCTTTCGCCCAGGACCGATGTTCACAGTACGCACCACTTCCTACAATATTACACCCATTCGAATCCCGTCTAGAGGCTGACTCCCTACTATCACAGCTTTCCCAAACGGAAGCTCAGCATTGCTCTTACACCTAACAGGCACGATCCCAGTTCTGTTTCGAGGCATCACCTACCGATTCCCAATTTCACTATGGGTTCCTCACGCATATCCCCGCGAAGCTCCCCTCGTTTACGTGACGCCGACCGAGACCATGATGGTGCGACCGGGTCAACATGTTGATCCGCAGGGACAGGTTTATCATCCATATCTGGTGGGATGGGCGACATTCTGGGATAAATCAACCATATTGGACTTTCTTGCGATATTACGAGATGTTTTTGCAAAGGAACCACCGGTAGTGGCCCGTCAACAAGGAGTTCCTCCTCCACCTCAGCAGTCACAATCTCCGACACCGCCGCCCGTACCTCCACTTCCAGCCGATCTCGCCCCGAGGCCAGCGAGCCAGGTGCGGTCTCCCGTCCCAGACAGCGCCGCAAAACCACCTCCACCTCCACCAAAACCCGGTGTCCCCGTCGATCCACGGCAACCGTCTCCGGCCCGCATCTCGGGTCCTCCCGTGCCTGCGCTCCCGCCAAAGGTTGGCGGACCAGCAACGCAACACCCCGGTGCGGGACATATCCCACAACACGAGCAATTCCAAAGAGCTGGTTCATCACGATACAACAGCGCACCTCCTTTACCACCACAAACGACGCAGTCTCCCCCAGTTCCAGCAAAGCCGATCCCACCCTCAGCGCAACAACCCCCACCGATTCCGCAATACCAGAGTCCACCTCCACAACCGCCATACCAACAGGCAGACCCACGCCGGGTTTCGACATTCTCTCCTCCACAGCAATACACTACACCCCCGCCACTCCCAGCATGGCAGCAACAACAATACCAACCCCAGCAACCAGCGACAGCCCAAGCACAACCACAACCAGTTGCCAAACCTCCACCACCCCCAGACCTGCTAGACTCTGACCTCTCCCTGACGATTGCCTCACCCTCCTCCTCGTCAGCAATCCCACCACCTCCTATTCCTCCAAACCCCGAAAAGGACGCGCTTCTCCACCAACTCGCCCAAACGCTTTATGCCCACCGCCAGCGCGCCCGCGAGCAAAATGAATCCTCGCTCCTCGGCCTCCAAGCCCAGCGACAGGCCATGCTGTCGGCCTCGGCCAAGTTGCAGGGAGAATCAGCACAACTCACACAGCTATCGGCTTTGCTCACTTCCAACACCGCAATCCTTCAGGATTCTCTGAGAAAAGCAGACGCCGTCATCGAGTCCTCTTCTCGCCATCCAGAACCCAATATTGACGAGCTGCTGGTGGCGCCCACCGTCGTGGGTAACCAGCTTTATGAGCTGGTAGCGGAAGAACGGGCGCTGGCAGATGCCATCTTTATGCTGGGGAGGGCCGTGGAGAGGGGCAGGATTTCACCGCAAATGTTTGCAAAGTTGACTAGGAGCTTGGCTAGGGAATGGTATTTGAAGAAGGCCCTGGTTCGAAAGATTGGCATAGGAATGGGTTTGGTGACATATTAATGCGTTAGGCGAGGAATAGATCTCGTCAAGTCAACTGCCTGCTTCAGCGTGGAGTTTTGGGTTCTTATCTGCTGGTTTCAATGTTTTGGACAAGCGACAAATCTTGGGAGGAACAAAATAAAACTACATTATTATCTCCCCCATTAAAGCTACCAAGACTTTTTCTGCTAATAAGGGCCAAGGCAAAGAGCTAACAAAAACCAGTATCGTGATAAAAAAGAGAGAAAAACAAGACTCTAAAACCTCGATCCTCCAAAATGCTACAGGCGAATTGGTAAACTTTTAAAACAATGGGAATGTACTCTTTTTTCCATCATCCTTATCCATACTATGGCAATACTCAGCAAAGCGATACCTTTCCACACTCAAACCTCAAACTTTGTCCAATCAACCTTTCTCGACGGCCTCGGATGCTGCAAACGACAGTTTGGCGTCGCCACCACTGCGTTATCCTAATCCTCATGGTAGGCCGGCCCACCTGCTCTTCCAACTGCCGTCGTTGTCGCTGTTGCTATTGCTCTTGTTCCCAAATTGACAGCCGAATCAGATACCATTCCTCCTCCTCCCGCTCCGCTGCCACCGTCACGCCTCCTCAAGCTCCTATTACTCATACTCCTACTTCTCCTATTCGTGCTCCCTCTACTCAACCTCTTCTTCCTATAACTACTCTCAGCCACATGTCCTGTGTCACCGCCGGCGGTAGCCACAGGCGTCGGCAAAACGGAGTTGGTAGTCGACGAACTCGCCCTCCTCTCTCTCAACCGTCTCGTAATCCCCAAAGCAGCAGCAGCCGCTTTTCTCCCCCAACTCTGCGTCAGCTGGCCCACCCGTCTGTGGTCATCGTGGCTTTCGCTTCTGTCTGCATGAGCCAAATCAGGACTCAACACCGGACCAAGGGCTGCTGACTTCTTGGCGTTGTCCCCCGATTTCTTCCCAAACGAGGCGTGAATGATGGGATATCTCGGGCGTTTCTGAGATTTGACAGGGTTCTCAAGAATTGGAAGCGACAGCGCTGGGCTATTCGACTCTGAACTGGTTGTGCTTGAGTTTGGAAGAGGTGTGGGTGACTCAAAGCTGATGGACGGAATGCCTGCATTGGCTGATTGGATATATAAATTCGTGTTTTGCGTTGAAGAGTCCAGAAACGGGTCTGGCAGCGTCGTGCTGGCAAGAGCCTCATGGTCCCAGCTTTTCTTGCCATCCAAAGCACCGTAGCTCTTGCGGTCGGGAAGAATACGTCCTGACTTGGTGCTGGTAGAGTAGAAGAGAGTCGGACCGGTTTCGGCTGTTTTGTCGACCAACTCTGCTGAAGAAGGTCGCTTCGGAACTGAGATGGAACCCATTGATGACTTTGGGGAGAACAATGGATGTTCAGGTTTAGGATCAGTGTGGGGGGCTTTCCACATGGTGCCCTTGACAAAAAAGGTTGAATCAGGACGCGGAGCAATAGAGTAGTGGTCGGTACGGGGTGCAACTCCCATCGCTTTGCTTCCGAGTGCTTGCTGACTGTTATTCATAGAGGCGCTATCGGCCCTTTCCTTCGGGACAGTGACGCTCTGTCTGGACCGAACTGGAAATTTGACCGCCTTCTCGGCTTGCTTGGAAAGAGGCAGGGCAGTTCGAATGACCTGGCTATCTCTTCGACCGGTAATAGACAATGCCCGCAATGCTCTTGCTCCGCGTTTCAAATCCCAAGGAGAGGGCCGATGCGCGATACGCTTGTCTGATTGCGAATTCTTGGACGATGACGAAGCGCTGTGGTTCTGTGATCTGGTTTTAACCATTACCGGTTTGCTGTCAGACCTGCTCAGGTGTTCAAAAATGCTGATCTTGTCTTTGACAGGAGAGTCTCGTTGGTCTTTGCGGGGACTTTCGACTGGCCCGTCCTGATACCCCTTGCTGTACGCAGACGATGCCACTGACTTTTCTCTACCACTTTCTCTTCCCGAGCTGATTTTAAATTGTAACGATGAATCCGAACTGTTTGATCCTCTTTTTGTGGTTGCAGCTACAGTTGTTGACACCATAATTGGCAGGCTGGGCTCAGACTTGACGGGGGCGGGTTCGCGGCGAGATCTCCAATGCTGCAGAAAGGGCGAGGGAGGAGGCCCAGGCAAAACCTTTGGGCCGAGGCATAGATTCCGCCTCGTCGTGCCACTCTGACTGATGCTATCTCGAATGTGGTTTTTGGTTGGTGACTCGGGGGAGCTCGGCTTCACGGTGGAAATCTTCACAGACAGTGTCCGAGCCATAAGCAATGGACGGGCCTGGTTGAGTTTTGGTGTCTTTCTCATGCCAGTTTTCGAACCCTCTGGCAGCGGAATCTTGGAAACGGACATGCTGCTTCGAAGCGAATCTGGCTGGGAGGAAGTGGCGGCTGTATTTGAGCCACCACGTGAGCGTGCGGCTTTGGAGGTAGGAATCTTTGTCGGACTCTCCGAGCTCGTTGCAATGCTCCGCCGCTTTGGTGTGACAGGAGTCCGCTCAAATGCCAAACGCAGGTCTGCCACGCTGTGTCTTTTCTGTTTAAGTGAATTCTTCAACTCAATCCTCAATCCCGGACTTGATACGGTGCATGACTCTGTTTGATGGGACTGACTGCGAGACTTGGTCGGTGAGTACTCATGCCAACTAGATGTGCCCTCGTCTGCGTCCATGTCGAGTGTTCTCGAGGCTCTAAGACTGGAGATAACTTGATCATGCTCAACAAGCACAGGCTTGGATGATCGAACAGTGGCGTGTGTGACAATCGGGCCTGCTAGTTGCTCCTCGAACAACTTTCTTCTCTCGGACACACTCTTAGGGTCCCAACCCTTTCTATCATCTTTTTTGGGCCCCGTCAACTTTCTGGTCTTGCGGTAGGCTTGTCTGGTCGCATATGCTTCGCCGACTTGTTTTTGGTTCTGCTTGGAAGGCGACTAGTCTTCCGCAGGTGCCAGGCGCTCATCGTTGAACGGGAATACAGCGGGTGTTGGTGTCTTGGGTGACAACAATCCATCATCGAGATCACCTGCCTGTAGATGCAGCAAAGGACCGGCTTGAGATGGCTTCCCGAAGGGTGACCCCGTGGCGAACAGCACGGGTGAATCTGTACGTGGATATGATACTTTGGGCTTTGGCAACTTGGAAGGGCTGGTTGGTTTGGTGGGAGAAACGGGGTGATCGATGGGTTCGAATTTAGCAACGAGGCCGGCGAGGCCAGGTGCGGGTGCGGGTGCTCGAGAGGGTTGTGGTGTCAATTCGAGAAAGGTGAATCCAAGAGGGGGTCGAAAAGTGTCTCGACGGTGGCTCCCAGGTGTTGGGGTTTCGTCGTCTTTCGCGTTTTTGGTTGGTGATTTTGAAGGGCTTTGCTGGCTGTGATGGGTAACGGTAAAGCTCTTTCGGGTAAGTCGAAGGGGTGCTGGTTTGAGCTTAACATTGGAGAAGTCTCGAGTACCGTCCTGCGGTTTTTGCTCCATGGTGGGTGGTTGGGAGTTGGTGTTGTCGTGGGCGTGGGCGTGGATTTGATAGGATGAACAAAAACAGGTTTGATGAATTGGAAAAAGAGAATTGAGGGTGTTTTTGAGAGGCAGTGGGCAATCTGAAAAGTGTTTGTGGTAGGTGGAGTTGATGTGTCGGATGGATGGCTGCCCGTCGTTTCAGAAGAAGCAGCCAATGCCCTGCCAGCACCTGCCACACGATACCTGCACACCTTCCGTATTTTCGTCATTGGGAATTTTCACAGATGGAAAGTGGTAGCCTAATTGAAATTTGTCAAAAATCCCATGTTCAAAATTCATTTGATTAATTGAAGAAGCATAACGTTATCATTTTTTGAGAATTACAACTGACACCAAGAAGGGTATTTGCTTAAAATATAAACTCGAATCCCAAACCTCAACCCAATCGAAGAAGAAGAAAAAACTTTTGAATCGCCTCTGCACTCCGCCTCAAACCATCCAACTGGGATCCTCCTAGCATTCCATGTTTCCAGTCGTCGGCGACAGAGATCCTCTTCTGCTCCTGCTTCCACTACCACTACCGGTCAAACTCTCTTCGTGTCTCTCCACTCTCCGCTCAATCCGAACTCCTGCACCACCGCTATTACCACCATAACCTCCCTCGGAATGATGCACTCTTCCTCCCTTTTCACTACCAGCACTTCCACGGCGATACGGCTCGGCAACCACATGACTTGTAATACCAACCGGCTGTTGCATCCCTCCGTAGTTATAAGTATTGTTGGTATTCTGGCTCATGAGAAGAGGTCTGCCAGTATGATTCGTCGATCCTGTCGGGTTGAAAGAACCACCAGTGCGGCCAGTCGAGGGTGAAATGCTAGAGTTGAACCATTGAGGCGCTGCAAGTCTCTGAGCAACAAGAGTACCAAGCGGCAACACAATAATCGCTGAGGTTTGTGTTAGAGACGCAGACTCGAAGTAGTTGTCCCAGCGAGCGAATTCCAAGCCGGCGAAGACGACTGCAACAGAAGAAAAAAGTTAGTAAAAATTCCCATATAACAAAATAGGGGGAGAACTTACCAGGAACAAACATCAAAATACCATTGGTAATAACCAGCACATCCATAGCGTTCAACCCCTTCAAACTCGGCAAGATGGTCCTATTGCTCCACATGTGCATGACCAACCTGATGTTGAACAGAAAACAAAACCAGCAGATACTCACCGTAATCAAGATCAAGTAAGCCTGTCTGACCCAAAGAATCTGCATGCTTAGGTCCGCATACAAGATCGACCTAGCCTGAATAACCACTCCCGCAAAGTTAAACCCAATCGTAGTAAAGACCAACCCCAACGAGAATGCTGTGACAGGCCATTTATACATTGCTTTCCAGAGTTGAACCATACTCCATGCTTGAACAAACAACGCAGCCATTATGAGCATCGTAACAGGGATACTCACAACTGTGGCAGTTACGCTGGTGTTGTAATCGCTGCGAGGGACGAATTGATAGTCCATGGCGAAGAGGGTATAAAATGATGTCCAGGTTGAAGGATAAAAGACAGAGAGAAGGACCATCCGGATCATGTTGAGAGTCAAACTGAGGATGGAGATTATTGTGGGGAGGCGTTTAAATCGGGCGGAAGGGGTCATTGCGAGTACGACGATGAGCATGATGAAGCATGCACCGATTTGAGTGCCGTAGAGGATTGAGAGGGAGGCTACGACTGAGTAAAAGGAGGAGACGAGGGATGAGGTGAGGGGGATTTGGGTTTGGCCGTCTGGTCCGAGGATGTAAAAGACTTGGTTGAGGGGATCGAAGGGAGTGGAGGAGTTGTTTGGTCCTCCGCCCGTTGTGGGGGGTTGTGTGTTGTTGGATGTCATTTTGGTGAATCTGTATCGCCTTCTTGAACAGTGGTTGGTGATGTTTGTGTTGTTGTTGTGGAAGAAACTGACGAAAAGAACCTTTCAAAGAAAAGAGTGAATAACGATGTAGTTGTCGAAAGAGAGAATGACAGAAAGAAGAAATGAATTTGGAAAAAGTAAGTTGATGATAAAATTCAGCAGCAGCAACAGCTCTCTCTTAAACTGCAAAATAATTCGGGAGATCGACAGGTTCAAGGTATTGTTTTGAGAAGCTTGAAACCATTCAGGGAAAACAAAACATGAGATTACAAGTGGAGATGGTTGATCGATGGTGTTGTGATTGTTCTCAGGAGAACAATCCCAAGATTGAGGGGGGAAAGCCATGTGCTGCAGCCCGCAGCAAAATCTCAATCTTATGTGGTGGGGGTGCATCAAAGAATACCTAAGCTCGTGGTGTCTGATAATATTATATTTTGTCATCAAGAACAATGTGATGCATACATATACTTCAGACCGGTCTGGAACTATCTCTCAGCTATCTGCTGTGTCGCCGCAATGGTTTGGCTTGGGATTGTTCCCCTGAACCCCTTAGTATTGTTGTTGACCATGCCCCACTTTTTTGTTGACTGCAGTCGGGAGCCAGCAGTCAACCACCAGCGTTTGCATGCGACAGGTCGTCGCTACAATTTGATCCTCAATGTTGGTGGTGCGTTTGGACTGTTTGTGGCAATTTGGAACTCTACAATGATTTTTTCCCCTTTTCCTTTCCATTTCTTTCTTTTTTTTCTTCTTGTTTTTCTTTTCTCCCCTCAATTTCCCCCTTCGCAGTTGCTCTCCAGGGTTTTGACACCAACTTGTTCCCACACCCTTTCTCCTCGGATCTTGCGCATTCCCCTGCTTGCCTCATTGGCCGACTAGGGAAAACAAAATCTTTCAAGGGCTGCCTCCCACTTGCCCTCATGTTGGTTGAGTGTAGTTGACAGGGTCAATTCATGCTCTGTTTCTTCAGATGGTAGGCAATATCCGTCGTAAATTATGATCTCCCGCAGCAAGAAGGCCCCAAACCCATTATTGGCCCCCGGTGTCGAAATGCTACTTGTGCACAAAGTGAATCTGCGGAGCTGAGGTGCAAGAAGGTTTTCCTGATATCTGTCGCGCTCGCCATTCGGACCCATGGTAGATGTCAAAAGCCAAATCATCTAGTGCCAACGTTAATTCCTCAAGCTTGTCAAATTCGGTGAGATTGAAATCTGCCATAGTTCTACAGGTAAGGTCATAATCCTAAACCCCAAGGTCGACCAAGTGCAAAGTCAAAAAGCGTAGACTCGATTTGTGGAGACGAAGAGCTGGTAACATGTCTCGCAGCGAGGTGTGAGAGTATTGAAACCATTCCTTCGCCAGGATTAGTGTGAGCTTTTCAAGCCCAGCAATAAAACCCAGGAAATCTGTGAGATCTCTCAGCAGAGGGGTGAAGTCGTCAAGAAACACCGAGGTCACTGACAGGGAACGTGGCTGGGTAAAAAAAGCTTCATATCAGTACAGACAGGTTCCGGCTCAACGATCAATGAGTAGGTAGGTCTAGATGAACGCACCTTGAGGGTTACTATTTCATTAAGCCGTTTGCCTGGCGGCGTGCGTGCAACTCTATGAAGATAAACCTCTCGGAGATTTTTTGCCTTGTTCAGGATTCCACACAAGTCGGCCAACGTGATGCCCCCCTCTAGATATGGATCCGGGAAAGTCCCCCTGGCCCCGTTGCACCACGTCTGTATCTCGGGAGGCAAATAGACCTTTGTCTCATCCACCCAGGTGAAGAGATGCAATTCATTAACCTTGAGTTTCTCCAAATTGACCAGCTTATCAGCTGCAGTGTCCACGAAAGCCTGCAAATAATTGCAGGACCGAGCGTGAAACCAAAGGCTAACATTTAGAGTGAGTGTTTCTGTTCCCGTGAGCCATGTGACAAGATCGTTCGCCGTTCTCGTACGGGTTGAAAGAAGTAGCGTTGTTGTTCTCTTGGGACACGGCCATCAAATATCATGATGAGCTTCCGGCAGTGCTTTCTCAACGATGGATCGTCAATCAACGTCTGGTGCAGTTTGCCCAGCGGAGTTAGGTGTCACAAATGGCGAGCGGTAGGTTCTTGACCCCCATGAAAAAAAATCTTGGTGAGACCCTTCCCTTCCATGGCCATTGGTAACATAGGCTTACATCCCGACGACAGAACATTCGTGCACCCACGAGAACAGTTTTGTATATCAACGGAGTACCAACCCTGTTGAATTCACGGCACGTCAAAAGGACGGGTCTGAGCGTGGTATCATGTGATTGGCAGTATTCCAAAATCTGAAGAAGGAGCTCGTCTGGGAGTGAGTATATCCCTGCGGGACAGGTGGCGACAGCGGACTCGGTAGTTGCGGGTGATATTATCGTGAGTTGATCGGATTCGGAGCGTCCAAGACGGGTTTGAAGATATCGTGTTGCCATTTTGTAACTAGATTTTAATATTATCCTCAGTTCTGTTGGGGTTTAAGGAACGAGTGCAAATTGCGATTCGACAGGAATTCCAGGTTTTTACGAAAGAACTTTGTAACTTTAAGTTTTAGGCTAACCTACTCATGGTGGAGCTCGGCGGCTTTTTAATGTTCTGGTTGTTCTTGTTGCCAAAGATAAGGACGGCCCTTGGGAGGAGTTGTTTTGGTTGACACCTGAAACCCAGCCGTCAGAATCTCCATCTCAACTGCCACATCCAAGTTTGGTGAGCTGAATTTAGCCTCCCAGAATTTTACAAACCATGATCTTGAAGAGCCACGCAAAGAGGCTGCATCCAGCTCGCCCAATTCCTGGAATGAACGCATGCCGACCAGACCCGAACCCTTAAGTTCTTGATAATAGAGTCCGAGCTGGTCGAGATGATTCCGAACTGACGCGGAATTCTGATAATCTACCCAAGCGTTCATGTCCGACTTGTCTCGGATGTTACACCTTGACTACAACTGGAAGTTGTCCGCACTGACGGTTACACGAGCTTAGTCCAGGTTATCATTCGGCTCTCTTCCGTACACTCGTCGGCTTTTAGACATTGCCCAGGAATACACCTCAACCAGATCAATCGGTGCCATCCAGATGTATCCGACTCGGTACCGGATGTCTTGTCGAACCGCTGCGGCCAGCACAAATATTTAAGATGACCACACTCACCTCAACATGATCTTTCTCCATCCTCAACCAACAGAACTCGATCACAATATCATTGTTCAGAATGTCTCAACCTTTCAACCTTTCCAAACCCAATCGTCCCATTCACATCGGAATCATCCTCATGGCCGGGTATGTCCACTATTGCATGGTCTGCTCAAATGTGACCAACAACTAATAACGCCATTTAACAGTGAGACCGAAATCCTCGACGTCGCGCCCATCGACATGATCCACGGCCTAACCAAACAATTTATCGATCCAATTCCTGACGCTCTCGTCGATCCCGAGCTCAAATCGCAGGCACTGGAAAAAGTGCACTTTCACTGGATCTCCGAGGCCGGATCGTCAGTCCCGAGCCGCCTGACGGGCGGAATATCCCTCGTTCCCACGGACAACTTTGCGACCTGTCCTGGCTTGGACATTGTCCTCATTGGTGCCCATAACATTGGGTACAACCCTTCCGAGGGTGAGTTGGCCTTTACTCGAAAGGTCTTTGATGAATGCACGGCGTTCATCACGGTCTGCGCGGGAGTAGAGGTTCCGCTTCGGGCTGGACTCTTGCAGGGAAAGACTGCTACGGGACCGAAAGAGTTTTTACCCATGTTGAGGGGCGCGAGTCCTGGCACTAATTGGGTAGAGAAGAGATGGGTGAGAGATGGAAAGCTGTGGACGAGCGGGGCATTGTTGAATGGGATGGATTTGATCAGGGCGTTTGGGGAGGAGGTTTGGGGCAGTGGGAAGGAAGGGAATGGGTTGGTGGGAAGGATGTTGGATATGGGGAGTTTTCCGGTGAGAAATGTTGATTATGCTGATGTAGATGGCAATTTGCAGGAATGAGTTGAAGCATCTGAAATTGGATGTTTGGGGATGCAGAGGACGGTAGGGGAAGGTGGGGCTACGGATCTGGTGGGGGTGCACGGGCCAACTTTGAATTTCCCCCACCGAAGATGCGCAGCTTGGATTGTCTCAGAAATGCAGTTCAATTATTTTTCATGTCAAATAAATATATACAAAACAACAAAAACGCCATCGCTTTCTTTTTTCTCTAAAAAGACAACATTGGTAACCGTTTTGCAGCAAAATATGTCCAGTAAAACACGGCATTATCTCCCGACGGCGTCCCCACCAAATCCCCCGCCAGAGCAGCGAGCACCCAATCCGTGTAAAATGCAAACAGTACCGACAAGACAAAAACCGTCACGCCCGCTCCAACAAAAAACGAAACGCCCACCATTCCGCAACAACCAGTTCCGCTCATGAAGAACCAGCACGACACTAATACAAACAATGCCACAATGAGGGTAACGCCCCCAAACGCCCCCGTTATTATTTTGACCTCCTTGTTTTCCCCAATGTGCTTCCCGACCACGTTCATGATCCCGACGAACCCGACCACCGATCCGAGAAAGTACAGCGGAAACCAATACCATACCCGATGATACCGTCCCTTGCCCTGAGGCAGGTTGATGCTCCGCTCGGTTTGCTCGCCGGCATCATTGGTGGTCTGCAGTGTAATCTTCGAAGTCGACTTGTGCAATTCTCGGTATTGTCCCCTCGTGTCGAAATAATTCATCGGGTACGTCGGGTAAGGAGAATACGCGACGCTCGGGGTTGAAGTGTCTGCTTTAGGCGTGTCGAGGATCTCGAGCGAGGCTTGAACCGTCATCCCCGTTAGGGTCACCGACAAGACCAGTTTCCATACAGCGATCAGGATAAAGGGCCAGGTACGCCGACACCGCGCCATGGTCAGCGCTGTCATTACCATGGTGATGGCGAAACCGATGAGGGCTATGGCTAGGTTGAACCGGCGGTGGTTGAGGTCTTTCCAAAACAAAAACGGGTTTTTCCCTCGCGACAGCATAAAGGCAGTAAAATAGGTGAGGATGTGGCTCGAGAAGCCGATGGCGCCGTATGGAAGAGCGTAGCATTGTATTTGCTCGCTGACCGTACCGCCGTTTTCGTAGGGGTCATCTTTGAGCCAGTCGCTGAGGCTTAATGCTTGGGCAGTTGGGATCAACGAGAGTGTGGTCACTGCCACCAGCAGTGGCAGCCGTATTCGGCTTGGCGTTATCATCGTTTCCTTTGGCGATCATCACCATTTCTGTAGGTAAATGTGCCGAAAAATCCAGTCGCCGGGTTTTCGATTCTTTTTAAAGAATCTGCCCCTGTTTTGTGTTGGGTTCCCTCTGTGCCTGAGCTGGCGCCAATAGTCCCCGTCGGCCTGCATGATAGGCGCTTGGTGGAGGCTGGGACTTTGGTTTGCCGGCGAGAGAGCCTCACCACCACGATGGTGTCTGAGTAGCGTCGGGAGCCCAAGTCCTTGTTGCTACCCTCCCAGGGCGTTCTCACCACCTTTGGGCTTAGAATTATGCATATTGCAGAGGCTTCCCACATTTTGGATTCCCTTTAAATTTCACCATCTTTTTCTGCTTCCCGAACCCGTTCAAATCGATGATGATGGCCACCAACGATGACTGCCAAGACAAGGCTCTGGCTTCGCCTGCAGCCACAACGGCATTGGCACCCCCAATTTAACCAAGGTCACACAGGGCCCCCCTGAGCCAATTGTCAGTTTCCCATTGGAGTGTTGCAGTCTGGACCTCTTGGTTTCTTGGATTTCTCAATGCCAATTCCCGCCTGACAGTGACGTTTTTTGCCAACAGCACAAACCAAGCCTTTTCCAGATCATGTGAGGATACTGGCGGTGACAGCCAAGGTAAGTTTGGTTCTCTCAACAGATAAAAAGTTTGTTAACTGTTAATTTTCATAACATAGGATCATCCAGCTGTACAAAGGCGTGGTGGCAGAGTGGTCTAATGCGCAAGACTAGAAATCTTGTTCCTTCGGGAGCGTCTGTTCGAATCAGGCCCACGTCGAAATGTCCATCTTTTTTGAGGGCATCTATCTTGTCATTTCTTTTGATTCTGCGAGAGATTTTAAAAGACTTTTCTTTTTTTGACAAAAACGTTTTTGCCTGAAAGTTTTTTCCATTACTTTATCTTGACCAACTAAGGTCTCTAACTATATAATTACAACACCGCTGAGGTCTCACCACACCAGCACCTCACAGGCTGCATACGACATGGCAACTTGGCCGAGCGGTCTAAGGCGACGCACTCAAGGTCTAAATCAAACCTTCCTGTTGCAAATACAGGTGCATTGCGTTCTCGCAAGAGGCGTGAGTTCGAATCTCACAGTTGTCAAATTATCTTTTTGTGGGGAGTTTTGTCGTTTTTCTTTTCTTCCTTTCTTTTGAGGTTTTGAAGTGGTCCTCATTTCCCCGCTTGACCATCATGACTCGGCTCTTTTTTTTTTTCGTGGAAGAGCTTGGAGATTTCTTGCCAAGACCTGATATTGAGGCAGAGGAAGATATGGACATTGCAAGTGAAAATAGCAAATTCCCCTGACAATGAGGAAAGAAGAATATGATTTCCGAGGGATTGTCATTTTTCCAGGTTCCCAATGTATCATCTTGCCTGTCTCCATCTCTTACTCGGTTGAGGGGTCCTCTCTCGTCATTTCAAATTCTCACTGCAGGCCATCATGGAGGATTGGAGATTTGGAGGTCATCGGCGCGCCGTGACAGGAGTATTCTCTGTCCTCCGAATGGCATGCACTGTAGCTGCTTTCGCGGTCAAACTCCAGGATATCTCCAAGAACATCCTGTTCGTAGAGCAAAAGGTTCGGCGGACAGAAAACCAGCTCCCCATGGCTTGGAATATGATCAAATTGGCTATGATGCCTCTAGGTAACATGACTGTGTTAGATATTCTGAGTCACAGGGTGTTAAATACATGCGAGATTACAACATGTTTGCGCGGCGGAGAGTGGAAGCAAGCAATATGAAGCCAGTCAAGCTTGTTTCAAGAATTAAAAAAGACAATAAAGGATCTTGAATGGAAAAAAAGAAAATTGTCTTCGGCCAGAATTGAACATGGCGTCTCCCGGCTTTCACTATCAACCAAGATATGAGAATAAGCACCGGGCGTTTTAACCACTGCACTACGAGGATATGATCCGGCACCAAAATTGAAACCTTTGAAGGGATTTGGGGGCAGGGAAGGGGGAATGACTCGGGTTAGATTTTGTTAGCGGAAGAAGAAGGTGTGGTCATGGTGGGTTTAGTGGCGTTGCTTTTGACGGCTTTGCGGCGAGCTTGAAGTGGGCGTTGATGAAATTAGCTTGAGATGAGGGGAAGAGATCTGAGGGTCGTATTTACTGCCTTAATTAATCTGTGATTGCTGACGATTTATAAATAGGGGTGTTCTGAAACCAGCCAAACAGGAACAGGTCGAGACCCTTGGTGAACTGCGGTCTGGATTGCAAGCAGTTTGGCAACGTCTGTCTTCTATTGACCAGCATCAGACGCTTTGTCATCTGGCAAGGTCCATGATGGGAACCGATAACGCTCAAGGGGTTAACTAACATGATCCATGGAAACAGACAATTTGATCAATGAGGATATTGTTGCCTCCGGTGCGTAGAAACAAAAGAGAATAGATTAAGACTCAAAACTAACTCGAGACATAGAAATACTTTGTGGCTAGGTAGACATTATTACTTGAAGAAACCTCACAATTCGCCCATACCTAAATTTCCACTTCCCAGAACCCACTGACTTTCTTCCTTTTCAAGCAGTCAGATCTCTCAACGGCAAAACACTTGTACACTCCTTCAAGTTATTAAGATTCTTGACGCCCAAAAGACTCAACCGAATAAAAGCAGCAGAATATGCCTATTTCACACAATATCCAATCAGCAAACTGAACAAAATCAAGGAAGAAGAAAACTCACAGTAGCCCAATTAAACTGATTCCCAGCACTATCAGCAAACGAATCAAAAAACGCCTTCCCCCCACTAACAGCAGCCAGATTCTTATCGCTAGCAAACCTCAACACCCCCTCCGGAGCACTCTCCTGAACCGTCTCCTTGAAAAACCTGACATCCCAAACCCCCGGCGTACTATCTTGACTATCCCCTATCCTATCCGGATCTACAAATCGCTGTCTACTAACTGTATGAGCCCCAATAAGCGCAATCACATCCGACATTCGAAACGTCTTATCAGCCATCAACCCCAATATCGACTCTGCACTGTCATTCACATCAGGTAATCTGCCTGCTGCCCCTGCAGTTGAACTAGAGTTCCTGCCGACAAACAACCTGATTCTAGGACCTAGTGGACAAGTCACAGTCCCAACGGTAGCTGCTACTTGGATTAAATCCCCCATTCTGGCTCCATACGGTTTGTATTTATCGTACCAAGTTTGGATTCTAGCGACGATATCGTCCATTCCTCTGTTTTCGCCTCGGGTCCATTCTCCCGCTAGGATGATGGATCCGTCTGCTCCGCTGCCACCGAGGGTTTTGGACCAGGTACCGGAGTCGTGAAATGCAAGTCGGACGGCTTGACGGGCTAGATTGTTGCATGTGCCTGTTTCTGTGTTGCGAAAGGTGGAGTAGATTTCATCGGCGACGTACTTCCAGACGCAACAGGTCGATTGGGAGCAGGCGGTGCTTCCTAGGGCTCCTGGAGCGGAGTAGCGCACGCCGGCGAAGTCTTGAGGGGAGTTTGTTGTGCGGTCGAGGAGGAGAATGTCTTTGATGATCTTACCGACGGTGGTTAGTTGGGAGTCGGAGAGGGTTTTTAGGTCGGCGAGGAGTTCAGGGGAGGATTGACGTTTGAGGAGGTTGTCGAGGTTTTGAAGGGAGGAGAAGGGACGGGGGCCGTGGGTGTAGGGGGTTGAAGGGGGGATGAGGAGGGTGAGGGTTGTTAGGAGGGTGATGAAGAGGGGTTTGAGTGACATGGTGGGCAGGTTTGGGGAGGAAAGGAGGTTGATGAGGACCTGGGTCGGGAGACCTCAGCATGAGGGTGGGGGAGAGTAAGGGTCCTTTTGTGCTTTGTTGTTGATGTGGTCTCGACCCCTGAAGTTCATGCTTGCTGTCGACCTCGGACTTATAGCTCGGCGCAATTGATATCGTGATGCATGGCTAGTTATCTTTTGAGGTTACGCGACTTATATAGAGGGGCAAAATTAATTGTCGTGGTTCGATTTCTGAAATACATAGTCGATGGATAGAGATTCTTTTAGGTACCATCTTCAAACTCATTGCTCAGTTTTGTTCAAAGACTAAAAATGCGATTATCAACAATATAATCAGTTCAATCAAAGACAATTGTTTACTTTCAAAAGGCATTTTCTGCATGTTTGCGCTTACACGCATCTTGGTATCCCTGTATCAACGGGGAAAATACGAGAACGTCGGTGGAGGGCCACATCAACCCTTGTCCTCGTGCTGCAGGTATAGATTATCTGCAGCTCTCTCATTGGTGTTGTGTTTTATTCAAACGTTGAACTTCAAACAGTGTACAACCAGTGCATAATTACCGGAGCATTTTCGCAATATCTTTGCGTGACCACTCGGTGTGAATCTCATGTGCATGCCCCTTAAGGGGTAAATGGTAAAGGAATCACAACACGGGTCATGAACGGGGGTTTTAAATGCTCGCCAATGAAATGATCGATTGGAATGCTTTCTAAAATATGGATTCAAGACCTCATCCAATACCTGCCTTGACCTCAGCAACCGCGTTTCAAATCAAAGATCTCATCATCCTTTTCCTCTATCTTCCGGCGAAGCTGATCCAGTTCCATCTCGGTAGCGTCCCTATCAGACTTTAGAGCCCTGAGCTCATCCCTCAACAGAGCGAGCTCCTCATTCTTTTGCTTATTAAGCTCCTTACCAGCGGCAGTTTCCTCCAAGCTCTTACCAGCCATAAGTTCTTTTTGAATCAAGATATCCTTGGCCCGAAAACCCGAAACTACAGAAACTATACGGCGAGCATCCTCCTGAGTGTTTAGATAAGGCACAGCCTGGGCTCCTTTGGCAACCATATCGCCCCAAAGCTCCTCGCATGCAGTCCGCTCGGCAATTCGTTTCAATGCCGTCTGTCGCTCCGCCTCAGTCGGCGGCCCGTTCTGGATGTTGTACCAGTGGGTGCCGGCAATCACAACCCGATCGAAAGAGTCCCGACCTAGTAATGCCTTGAACAGGCGTGTGATGGTTGCTTCGCTGCCCGTTACACGTGAGGTGGAGACGATAGGTTGGAGAAAGATAATACCATTAAGCTTGGTGCCCTCTTGGTACTTTTCCATCAGATGTTTGGAGATAAGCCGCAGGATCTGAACCTCCGTGCGGTCTTTGTCATTGAATCCGGGCGTATCGATCAGGGTTACCGGCCGTCTGTCAATGGTACATGAAACAGACACTGCATCCTGCGTAACTGTTTCGCGTCTTGAGTCAGCAATGGATTCATAAGAACAAAGCCGATAGTGAGATAACATACCGGAGTTGATCCCATCGTTTGCTTCAAGGTTGGTGTTGCCCGTTACCAGTGACACAAATGTTGTCTTGCCCGCCCCTGTAGGACCAATGACCTAATTATGTGACATTAGATCACGCGTATATTGCCGAAGGTTGTGATTTATACGTACGGCAATGAGCGCCCGTGCTTGTGTGGATTGCACTCCCGTGGGTGGGTATGTGGATTGCCGTGCCATATTGCTGATAGGTATTTAAAGCTCTCGGTGCGAGGTTGCCGCCTGTTGTTGTTGAAGAAGTAGCTGTTCAATCGACGGAACTTGTTTGACCTGTCTGCAAAATAGTTGAAAGGTTGGTCAGAGGCTGACAATTTAAAGAGGTTCGGCTGGAAATCGATGGTATGGCTCAAGACGGGAGGTTCGTTCTGCATACGAAACCCAATAGGTAAGGCTTGAGCGGGATGGGAAAATGCCTGGCAGAAGGTAATGCAATGTAAGTCTCCTGATTCATCAGCTCAATCCAATATCGAGGACGATTTGTGCTCTGCACACCAGGACATCCGTAGGTACCCAATATTGGTTGGGCAAAAGGACAAAAGCCACAATGAAATGGGTGAAAATATCCATAAATCTTGGGGTCAGCTTCGACCCCGAATAAGCACTACAAGCTCCGGTGTACTGTCTTGGTATGAGGTCCTTGTGATCATAAAATACTTACAGCTGCATAGGCTATAGCGGCGAAAAGATACCGGATAAACATACATCTTAACCCAATCCTCCAGCATGAAAGACTGAAGATGTTGCATAGTCCCTGTGTCTAGGAGGTTCAATTAGGAGCTAGACGGAATCTGTGAGGGGTTGCCAGAAAGGTGAGGTGCAAGAAGGATTGAGAGCCAAGCACATGTGCATCTTTTCAATCCAATTTCAAAGTTCTAATAATTGCTTGGCGGTTACCTCACTTAATCTCCTGCGTGATTAAAACATGTGAGTCACATTGGGCATCCATTGAAGTAGGTAATTTTCATTCCCTGCCTCATTTGCAACAGTTCACCACAAAACCTGTTTGTTGCTCTGATCGACGATAACATTGATATTTCACTTGGTATCATAGTTTATGTAGCCAGCCTACAGCTAGGCATAGACATAAACAAATGACTATCATCTACTCTCAGACCTTCATGTTATACCTGTATCCCAATGATGCTTGATAGGTGTACAGGATTCTTCAAATACAATACGCAATAAATTAAAGCCTGACACATCCACGCACTCAGCCCAAGAATTTGCAAAAAGTAACCTGTAATAATTTCTGCAGGTGCTGCGGTATAAGGCAAACTGCAACTCTGCACAGCAACTACCCACACTCCCGCCGTGATCACTTCCACTCTCACCATCGGTACCCACACCGCAAAAATAGCAACAATATGCACGTGTACCACAATTTGGCGACCAAGACTTAGAGCCAGCGAACCACATTGCATCACCATGCGATAATGTATCCTCAGTTGCAACAGATATACCCCCATTAGAAAGTGAAAATAGATATCTGAAATTAAAAATACCTGATTCTGCAGCTTAATTGCAGGTGTGTGCATTATAACCAAGATGCCCCCCCCCCCCCCCACACACACCATTTCGAATCATTGTCTGACAGTCATCCTATACCAGGACCATTCCGAGTTTTTCAATCTTGGTGAGTCCTATGGTGCTCTTCTATCGGTCCACCGGATACCTAACTCAATCTCCTCAACGGTAACCGATCCTACAAGCCACAAACCTGCTTATTTGCCTCTTTTGGAACACAGAGACAGGATTGAATGATAGTCTGCTCTGAATTGTGAAGCGGACTCGGCTGGCTTTTTGCTTGACCATTTCAGTCATAAAAGATTGTGCTCTTGAGGGGTGGTCAATTCTATTTGGTTCTTGCTGTTCACTTGTTCTCTTCCAAGGTTGTTTCCTCAGGACTTCTAATACAACATATCCGCACCTATTCGCTTCTCGTTTCATGGCCAAAATGAGCTTCTTGATGCAAGGGAATTCAAACCAGAACGGCATACAAGTCGGTAGCATAGGCAATAACTCCAGTATCACATACTTGACGATCTACTACGCCGCCAAACCCTCAGGGACCGACCATGAAACAGGTGACAAGAAGGGTACCTATATGAAGTCGACTTGAAGAGCTACAGAATTGCCACAGCTAACGTTGGGACAAGTTGTAAGAATATGGCTTGAGAAAAAGGAGCACTCGGTCGAAGGTCACACTGCTGTGTGCACACTTCGATTCAACAACACCATTATCTGGGGCCCAAGCTCTTGTCACCACAACACCACTCAGCTGAGAGACGCCCTCTACCAAGTGGATCCTCGGTTCACGCTCGAAATTTGGGAAAAGCCCAAGACGATCCAAGGTCACACATACTCGATCAGCGTGATGGCTGGCAACCGGCTCTATCTGGACCACCTTTCCACTCACGCCAACATGATCGGGCTGTATCAAGCTATCAACAGACACCTAGCTTCCGAATGCGGGCAAATGCTCAGAGTATGGCTCGAACCAAAGGGCCACTCAGTCGAGGGCCACACTGCGCAGTGTACTCTCAGTTTCAAGGGCCGGGTCGTTTGGGGGCCACATTCGTGTCACAATAATACGGCCAAGCTAGCAGATGCCCTCCATGCTGCAGACTCTCGCTTTCGGCTCACAATTCGCAACAAGCATAAGACGATTGAAGGTCACACCTACACGGTGAGCCTTATGGCTGGCGGCCATCTTTATTTGGACCGACTATCTACTCACGCTAGCATACTTGGGTTGTGTCAAGCCATCAATGATTGTATAGCTTCTGGAGGGGACAGCTGAGAGGTTTTCTTTTCTTACGTGGTTACATACTTGTACTGCCTTTAACTCAATGGAAAGCTTTTGTGCACTCAACAGCCCTCGGCTCTCTACACACATGATTAGGTTCCGGTGCTATCTTCCATCTTCCACAACAATATCTATTTTCCAAGCCTGTGAATGGCACATTGGGTGTGCTGCTTCCGGTCCTACATGTGCATTGGATTTCTCACTTCATTCTTTAGATAACGTGCGTGATAAGCGAGCCGATCATTTTCCATGCGTCGCGTAATCTTTTGTCTTGACAACAATCTGCTCAACCACTAAAAATGGAATCTTCTTCAGTTGAAGCGAGAATTATCTTAGCCATTGAAGCTCTTAGGAAAAAGTCTCTTTTGGGCATTCGGCCCACAGCAAAGCTTTATTCCGTACCCTATAGTACCTTCCGTGACCGATACACTGGTCGACCTGCACGACGCGATATGTCTGCCAATTCACGCAAACTTATGGATCTGGAAGAGAAAACGATTGTTCAATATATAATTGAGTTATGTGCACGCGCATTCCATCCTCGGCTTTGTTATGTGGAAGATATGGCCAACGGATTGCTGCGCGAACACGACGTGCCTCCAGTCGGTATCCGCTGGGCTCACAACTTGGTCAAACGCCAGCCAGAACTCCGGACGCGTTTTACGCGTAAATACGACTATCAGAGGGCGAAATGCGAAGATCCAAAGGTTATTTGCGAGTGGTCACTTACTGTACAAGAAGCACAGGATCTACTGGATCAGAAGGCTGTGGGTGAACAGATAATGCAAGAAGATCAACAAAGTAGTAGTGGTGCAGGGGGGTCTCGTAGGAAGATTCGGTGCTGTGGTGTGTGTGGTAAGCCCGGCCATAATGCGCGCACGTGCAAGGAGGCAATAGAATCATCTGATTCATTGAATTCTGATTCAGTTATTGTAGTTCCCTAATGTTGAGGTTGTGTAATTGAGGATAGTTGTAGTGGGGTGCTGGAAAGCCGTCGGCTCGCTTGTCCGGGAGGCTCGCTTATCACGCACGTTACCTAATTTAAACTTTGTTGTTTCGACCTCTTCGCGCCCAATATAATATTCGTTATCTCGTGTTCGGAGCAGTTGTTTATGCCCAAGACTTATCTACATTGCATTGGCACTGCAGGCAGCTGCACGTGGACTACCGCCAAGGTCGAGGTCTGTACTGTGGGCAACTACATGTACAATTTTCCCGCGGCTCAGGCGGAAACCTATCATTTTTGTTTTGAAGGCATACACAACTATCTCACGGATGGGGCGGTATCTCCAACTTTCTCATCCTCCCTACTTGGCATGCATCAGGTAGGACATAGGTCCTTCGGCTACGCCGGCAGGCCTTTCTCTTTTTATGATGCTCCAATCTTTATTATTCTTTTACGTATGCGCGCATCCCGCGGTTATTGGGGGTAAGAGTCCTATTTCTTCCTGGTATGCTGTTCTACATCCAATTCAAGCAATGTTAAGTGCCAGTCACATCTTAGGTGAGTGAATCCATCAGTGCTCTCCGAGAGTTTTGTGACTTCTCGCTCAAAGTTCCTTCTCATGCAGGTTGCCATATTGTGCTCTTGAATCTCCTCACTGCCAATATTGACGAATGTTGCATTAAATGTGTTTCAGTTGCAACCAATTTGATTCATGTAGCATGGAACAGAGTGTTCCCTCTCTGTGTAGGTATGCAGGTCAATGCTTTACCTAGGCTGAGCCATTTTTTCTGCCGTTAATCTTTTGGTGATTTATTATATGCTCTGATACGAATTTCCTGATCCTGCATATGCCTAATTATAGATGGTCTCATGATCTGAAAACCCAATCCTACACTTTTGCTTGCAATATCGCAATACAGGCATTGTGGTCACCCAGATGACCCAGCTTCCTCGAGTAGGTATGTACATAAAGACCCAACAACCTCTCCTAAATCACAGCATAACTTCAACATCCTTCATTCTTCAGACTTTGCAACAATCTTTAAACCCCAACTTCAGCTACACAGCACAACCTTACACCATGAGTGGCTTCAACATGTCCAACAACACAAACAAGAACGGTAACCAGACCGGTCGGGTGGGCGATGGGTCCAATATTGGTTACGGCCAGGTCACGCAACAAGGAAGCCCCCCTTCCCACAACAGCGCTCCCAGAACAAATGACGACTCCGAGTTCAAAATGGGCGGCAACGATAATCAGGGGGGTAACCAAACCGGTGACGCCGGGCAGGGAGTTAATATCGGACACAGCGGAGTCAACCAGCAGCGGTGAGTTCTTCATGTTTATATCCGCCTTTCTCTTCCCTGTTGCTTACTCTGAGTTTCCTGTACAGCTGAAGCTTTGCACTTTGGCAACCGAAAATTGCTCCTTGTATTAAGGTCAGACAATAGGTATTGCTGGAGGCTGGCATTCCATTCGAGTGATTTCAATAGCACGCCCGGCACATGGTGGGAAAAAACTGGCACTGTCGACAGAGTTTACTTGGGTACCTAGATAGCGGCAACACAACCTCTCCTTGTGGCCAACACATACATAGGTACAATCTATTGATTACTCGTAATCCGTCACATACTGTAGTTCGACAACAAGGTAAGTTTTTACAAAAAGTGCAAGTCTTCCTCATCCCATCCAACACCATCCATTTGTTCCGCGCTTTCTCTACCAATGACAATATTTTCTCTGTCTGGTTCCTCCGAGTCTCCCAACCCAACGCAGACATCAAAGGACCAAAATTCCCCTTCCCCTTCCGGTCTGTGGCGAATCAAGACTTTCCCAACACACTTTACCTCCCCCCCTCGAAAGCTAAAGTATCGACCCACTGTTCTCTCACCCCTGAACTCCAAGTGCTGACATTTGTATCTCAGTGACCTGCACAGTTCTCGGGAGATCAAGTTCCGTTTTATTGATCTGTCAATTAGAGCTTGTACCTGCACTCCGGGAGGGCGTTGGCAGCGGAGAGTGAGGGTAACTCTGTCAGGTTTTGATCCCACTGAGACCTGCCGAACTGAATCAGCAGGAACAACCTTTTGCACCGGCTTTTCCTTCCTCTGAATGAAACCCGTTCTGCGCTCAGATGCGGAATTCTGCTCTGACCCTTCTTCCCGCACTCTTGCAGACGACTCAGGTAGTATCCCAACCCCAGGAGACCTCGAGGAAGAAGCAGATGATCTTGATCTCATCAAAACCGGACTATGCACTTCTTCCTCCAAATCCAAAAACCACCCAATCTTCAACTTCTCCCCCTGTTCCATTATCCCCCTACCAAGCACCACCCTCTCCCCTTCAGTCTCTTCCAAACCCTCACACACCAAAAACTCCCACCCACCAAGTTTGTTATCATCTTCTTCAGGATAGAGATACATGTGACTTTTTCCGACAACCACAACTTTATCACCGTATCGTTTGAACGGGAAGGGCTTGACTGGCGTGACGTGTTCCGCACCGACCGGGGCGGTCTTGCTTGAGACTAGATTTGATTCGATTGATCGGTCGACGCGGGCTCTGACTTTTTTGTGGCCCATTATTTCCTTTATTGTTACATGGTTATACTTTTTGAACGCTGTATAAATTGGCGCAAGGGACCGACGGCGGGACTGTCGGGACTCATTGGAGATTGTCGACGCGGTTGACTGAGTCCCAATGGTTGATGACGTTCTGCGCGATGGTATTATCCCGGATGCATTTGGTCTTACGGCTCTGGGTGAGGGTGGAGGAGTGGGTTCGGCATTAATGTATTGCAGATGATCTTTTGTGGACCAGGGAGCACTAGCTGATGATGTTGGACTGATGGGGATTTCTCGCCGAGCACGGTGGTCTCTGGAGGGAATCCTGGCGCTTTGTCTGCGACTATGGCGGGATTTCCTTTTTGACACTTTTGGGATCTCGTAGTTGTATGGCGGCGGTGCGGTGGGGATCTTTCCTGTCTCAATGATGCTTTCTGCGAGGTGGCATAGAACTAAGTATTGATCAGGGTTGAATGCTGATGATGACTTGGGTCCAGCGACAGGTGGTGGCGGTGTTGTCAGAGCTACTACGCTGTGTTCCTCGCGAAGTTGTCGAATGGTCTCCATTTGTTGTTGGATTTCCTGCTTCAACTCATCTCTGAATATTGGAAAGGAGGTTAGCAAAGGATATCTTGATAACAAAAAGGGAAAACATACATGCGGGCCCTGAGAATCTCTGCAATTTGAACTCCTCCGGCAGATCCCGCCCCATGTCTCAACTTCTCCAACGTCACAATGTTTATCACCAGCGTTAACGTCGTCTTGAGGCTCTCCATGTGAGGGGTGACTTCGGTGATTCGAGGTTTGAATCGATGCCATTTCAAGCCTGTGACAACCTTTCCCAATCTGCTTGGGATTCTTTTTATCGAATCACCAAAGTCTTGGATGCGCTCGTAGATCAGCTCAGCTTGCTGCTCCAGCTCAATTGGAAGTTGCTTTTGCTCCATGTAGTCAATTACTGGTGACTCGGAGTCATCTTTGTCGGAAAAGGCTCGTTTTAGGGATTTTGATGCTGCTCCGGCTGCTGTAGCAAATGAGCGAAAGTTCATAGCACACTCTTTCATCTCTTGTTCCACGTAATTGGCTTCCTTGGCTATCTTGATAAATAGTTCGCCCATTTTGTAAGTCATTTTCACGGTTTTGCCGATGGAAATCACCGCTGCCGCAAATCCGACAACCTCCATGATGACGGAAAAGAGGGAATGGTATGTGGCTGGCTCAATCAGTAGGTAGGTAATCAATGGAAACAGAATGGTCAAATATGTCTGCAGTTTTTTTCTGGGCGCATCGTGTTAAAGAGCGTAGAAATCAAGGTCGATAATTTCTTTTTTTTTTCCCGGGAGATCCAGTGGCGGCCTTGCTGATCACTCGTTGTTAACCATTATATATGAGGGACGGCACGGACGGCTCACAATCATTTGTATGCGAACAGGGGCCTACTGGGCTGAGAATGATGACGGGTGGGAGGCAAGGCATCTCCGAGGGCATCCACCGTGTCTGCCTCTGAGGTTCAATGTCCCCCGAATCAGAATGATATCTGGGTTACATTGAATGTTGTGACACCTGAATCTGGACTAATCGGTCCCCGGGCCCTCCCACCACTTCGAGCAGTAATAATTCCATTTTGAGGATATGGGATGCGGGGAGCTCTTGTCTACTCCAATGACATCTCGGATTGCCGGAATAAAGCGGGACAGAAAAGTGCATGTTTGAATTCACGAATCAAGCTACCACATTAGGACGGTGGCTGCCTCCCACCGCACTTTCCTGCCACATGAGATCGACAGACGCGGAAAAACAGAAAATCAACCACTCATCTATCTCCGATACCACTGGCGATAAAGACATTTCTCATTGCCAATAGAAAGGGGGCAATTCATAAACCAAGAAATAAACTTGAGGAAAAATTTCAACCAATTCTTCACTGTAACGTTATCTCTACGAATACTTTCATCTTCCCATTTCAACACCCTTCATTAACCCTCAATCAACCATGATGCTGTCCAGGAAGAGCAGGAAGCCCTATTTTTCACAACTTCAATCAGCACATACTCATTTCACACATTTTACTTTTCCGAATGGGTCACTTACAACCATCCATATCCTCCTTCACAACAGTCTTCACCTGGCACTTATTCGCCTTGTCGAATCCCTGTGTTGTGAGACCCCTGCAGGTAGGTCCAAAGCACCGATTATCCATGGCGTGCTGAAGTGTGTCGTCCTTCCATCCAAAGACGTAGTCGCCGTGTTGGCCGTATCCGGTGCTGTCTTGAGCATTAACAAAATAATGTTGGGTTCAGGGACAGAAGCAAAACTTACGGATCACCTGAGCTCAGGACAAAAGGTTGGGAACCGTCCGCTGGCCATTCGTTCTTGTTGTTGAACTTGGTGGTGTCCCAAACAATCTGATACGAGACTAGTCAGTGAAAGTCAACTGGTGTGGTTTGGGAAACACAAACCTCGTAGTGAACCTGAGGGATCTTGACTGGATGGCTGGGAGGGCACGCAGCATTGACAACGGCAAAGGAAGCAGGGCCGGAGGTGGGGTGAGCGACATGGTCCATGTGGTTGGGAGAATCGAGGTTCTTGCCGTCCCAGCAGCTGTATCACGGTTAGATGCCAGAGATAAAATGAGAACAACGACAGTGATACATACATGGGGAAGATGACGCTCGATCTGATACCACCAGGGCATGGCGTCTTGGGGAAGTGCTCGGTGTCAAGCTTGGGGTCCATGCAAGGGGACATTGTGTTTCCACCAAAGTTGGGACCGGTGTAACACCTATAGCAACTCTGCATATTTCTGCCTTGGTTGGCTGAAATACGGCGCATGGCGTCACCTGTGAACATGCGGAAGCCCTAGCTCACTGTCAGCATTTGGGTCAACATCTGAATGACAGATACCTGCTTACCGGCTTGAAAGCCGTCACAGTCTTTGGCCCCGGGGCAGTATAGTAGACAGTGATACCACCGTTGGCCGCACCAATAGCATCATTTACCATCTGGGGAACGCGCTTATAGCTGCCGTTGCGCGCCTTGAAGTAAACATTTGCGGTCCAGTAGTTGGACAAGTCTTGGTCGAAGGTGCAAGTGGTGCATTTCGCGAGCTTAGAAATATCTTCGTATGGCATCGTGGCGTTGAAGGCATCCTGTGATTGCGTTGGTCAGAAACTAAAGTTTTAAGAGCTTGAGGTGAGGGTGAGGCGACTTACTCCTCCGACAATTTGATGAACGTGGGCAGATGGGATACCGCCAGGCTCGACGAGACTGTTCAACATGAGAATTTGGTTCTATCTTTCTCCTCCAGCCATTTAAGGAAACATACGGATCAATACGGTCAATGGAAACCTGAGAGCAGCCGAACCTCAGCATGGTAGTGCTGAAGCCCTGCGCGGCAACGGCGTCCGCCAGGGTAAGAAGACCGAGCCAAAGCATGCTGAAGTCGTCAAATGTCAAACTTTTCTTTTCAAATACCAAAGTGGCCTGATGATGCAGGATCAAGAAAAGACTCGGGACTCACCAACTGGCGTTTCTCAAGTCCTCTTATACCAACTCCCAGTCCTGGAACAGATCCTTCTGCCCCCATGTGAAAATTGTGCCTTGTTTAAAACCTGGCAAATAGTACAAGTGCCGAATTGTAATGAAAAATTGGTGGGGTTAAGATTGTCAAGACAATTAGCCTGACCTATCAGAGCTAAAGATATTGATGGAAAGGGTCAATCTCTTTACATTTTGCCGGATTGGGGTTACTGGGCACCATATCTGAGGAAGACTTGAGGTCAAAATAATGAAGCGGCAATCTCTGTCGGCTTTGAAATTATTGAATGTAATTTGATCCAAATAGAGTGTTCCCGTGCGTGACGTTTGTTTTCCTGGTTTGCCACGTTTCTCATGTTTGTGCAAGGCAGGGTTTTGTGCTGAGACGGGATTTGTTTATGCAAATAGATTCGCGATGTGCAGGATGAAATTGAGAAGAAATGAATGTTTCCCGGAAGCCCGGCTGTCAGCGACCGCTGGCTTTTGACCACGGAAGCCCTTCCCAAACCCCCAAAGGCACATTCCAATTGCACCGTTGCCAATGCGGCAAGAGTCTTCCTTCTAGAGAGTAAATTAGGCACCATTTCCTCAGAAACACAAAACTCATGGAAGGTAGGAAGGGATAAACACTAAGTAGCCCCTACCAGGCATTGTTGTTATTATAATAAGAGGTTATAGAATATATATACCATATATCAAAAATGAAAAGACCTTTCTAAACAATTAATAAGCGTTAATGAAGACAATCCCATGTTTTAGAACCTTAAAAGGTCGACCTTTAAAAAGACAGTCATCAAAATGAAATAAAATATCATTATAAAAATAAAAAGGCATCATGGAGAATTAAGTATTGCATTTTTGTGTTTTAAACTACACGCGTTTTTATAAAATAAAAGGCCCTTTTATATATAAAAAGGAATCATTGAAAATCTTTTTTTTTAAGATAAGAAGGCTTTATCGTAAACATGAAAAGGCCTCGTGGAGTAAAAAAAAACGAGAATTTGGAATAACATGCCTTTCTAAAAACTAAAATGTCATCGTAGAAGTTCAATATCTATATTTGAAAACAGGTCTTATCTAAATTCAATAGTTAGGGATAGGTTTTTTTTTTTTGAAATTATATTCCCCTTTTTTTTTAAAAAAAAAAAAAAGAAGAAGACGGTTTAATTATCCAGATCTCGATGCGTCGTTATAGCGGCACGTCAACGGAGTTAACACGGCTCAAACCTCTTTATCGCACTGTGGTGTTGACGTTGAGGTTAGGGAGTGCGAATACTGAACAAAGGCAAACAACTAAACAGTGAAACAATCTGCGGTTCAGTTCAAGTTATATGAATCAAAATTTTCAAAAGGGGCGGAGTATATTGGTTGACCGTTCTACCAGCGCGGTTTAGAATTAATTGTTGAGACTCACCCGAGAAGGTCAAGTTGTTAATGAAAGACCAAGTTTGCGCGTCTTCTTTTGGCCTCGTCCAAAATTTGAGCCAAAGGTTGTTTGTAGAGCAAGTTCACCTCTGGACATAACTTCCCGGATCCAGTTCACCGATGGTTGCCGTGTGAGGTTCCTGCGCACTCAGTGGTATGATTTGGAGTGCACCGTGGAAGGGACGAAGGTGATTTGGTTTTGAGGTGCGGCCGTATGGGGTGGACATTGGGAAACTGGGAGGGAATGAAGAAGAGAACAGACGATTTTGACTTTATTCGGTCAACTTCATTTGCCGATAATCTTTTTGTGGCGGTCCGACTCAGCCATATAAGGCTGACGGTCACGACTGTCTGTTTGGCTGGAGAGTTTTTCAAGCCATTCTTCCACAAAGCACGTCTGTTTGTCACCATGCAAATCATGCAGATTTCACTTCTGATTATTGGAGCCCTCGGCACCTGCATTTCCGCCACAAAGTGTCACCCCCGAGAATATTCTGCTTCACGCATGGGAGGTGATACATCACCAACCACCCAGGAGTGTACCAACTTGTATAATCACCTTTTGAACACAACTGGCGGCCCCGATGACAAACCGATCATCGTCAATTTTGACAGTGGACGACTGCATCACCTTTACGACAAGTGTGACTTCGTCATCTACAGCCTTTCTGGAGATTATGAACTGTGGTTGAAAGATGCCATTCATGTAATCCCCGAGGCAATTGGAAACTACTCGTTTACATGTACCCCGGAGGGAGAGAACGATAGCTGTGTTGAGGCCAGTGGTGCCTTCCAATGCAATGACAGCGCGGTGGCCTGGACACTTACAGAATACGTCGCCGATATGCCCGATATGACCCCCACACAAGTGAACGCTACCGTGACAGCTCCCAGATACGATACAACTAGGTTGCCTGACGTCAAGGATTGTAAATACACGTCTCAACCTGGCGACATAACAGACAAGTCACCTACTGTCGACGACTGTAAGGCTTTGTATGACTACTTGATCACCACTATTGACGCTGATAGGCCTGGGTATGTGTTCCAAACTCCCAAGAACGATTCAAGGGCTAATTAGTTGTGGTAATTCGTTTTTAGTGGATATGATATGAATCCCGAAGACACCCCTTTGGATTGGGAATCACCTAACGGGAATTGCACCATTACTTTCAACTCAATTGCGGAACAATTTGCTATTTCATTCAAGCAGCAAGGTCACATTATCACCGATGCCATTAAGCAGTATGCTACTAAACCAGAGGGTTCATCCGAATCGCGAATTGAGGCCAGTGGTGGGATCAATTGCGGTGGACTTGAAGGCGGCGTGTTGACTTGGACGCTTTCCTACTATCGCGACTGGACCCAGCCAAACGGCAGTAAATTCTAGGGTTGGATTTGAAAATTCATGGTTTGGAGGTGACGGGTTGGAGGAGTCTATCAAAAAGGTGGTTGGGAGCTTGCAGTGATGTGGTTAACTGTAGAAAAAGGCAAAGCAAGAATATCAAAAAATTGGAGTGTCGTCAATCGATGACAAATTGGTACAACTATCTAATCGGACTGGAAGGGTTTCTTCAAGAAAACGAGGTTTTGCTAACAAAATGGCCCCAACAATCTACCAAACAAGCCGCCGTCACACTGATAGAAAGTCAAGGAAGAAGTGTGGGTGACACGACATGCTGACTGCCGGTACCAGATTCATGAGTTGTTCAGTGCTTGGTCCGAAGTTCCTGGAAACCTTACATCATGGATGGATTCACACGAATAACGGCGGAAAGGACATCTCCGCTCGGCGCTGTCACGTTTCGCAGCTCATGTTGTGGAAGGCGTGCATGTGGTCAAGGGTCAAACTGAGACAAAAACGATAGATCATGTCGCCCAGGACAACTAGCCTCATTCTGTCTTTCCTGTTATTGGATAGTCACATTTCCCCTCACTTATTTTTGGCTTTCCATCAAAAAAGCATGCACTGCAGCTCACTCAGCCACACCTGTGTTGGGTTGCGTTTTGGGTCTTGCATTATCAACATGAAGACCACCAATAAGTTGATATCGCCCCCCATCCTCTGATGAGAGAGCCTGCTTGATTTTCTCGTGTTCTGCCCGGGCAGTGTCATCCACGATAACGTTGGGGAGAGGCAAAGAACACCCGCCCGATGCGCATCAAATACATTAAACGCAGCCTTGCATTAATATACACGCAAGAGTAATGAGTGATGTGATCGGCAGCGCTAGTTTGGAGTGGCTGATTGCTGAGACATTGGAGTGATGGTTGGATACAAAGGAGACGGCTCTCCACCTTTCAACAAATTTCCGGTTATTGTACAACCAGACTGATCTTTTCCCCATCTCTTTCACGAGGAATCCAAAACTTCATCATGGCGGGATCTGCTTCCATAGGAGCTAGTTGCCAGGAGGGAGGATCATTTTATTTCTGTCAAAACAGCCCTACTGAATTCATCGGCTGCTGTACGTCGGCAGCGGCAGGAAAATGCCCTCTGAGCAACCTCCGAAACACGACCTTTTCCCCAGCCAACTACGATAACATTGGTCCTCAACGATGCGAGAACGACGATAAACGTAATTGGTACACCTGCACATATGAGAACTTGGGAAAAGCTCCGTTCATGGGTTGTTGCTTGATCAATCCGTGCGAACTTTTATCGTGTCCAGCCGATAAACTTCTGCCTGCTCGGCTCAGCGACAAGCCAGAATATCGTCTCCCGTTTCTTGCATATGTTGGACAACACCCTCAGCAGCGCCGCCATCTTTGGCAACGATGACCGCTACTTCAAGCTCAGCTGCCTCTACCTCAACTACCTCAACCGAAACCACCTCATCAACCACCTCGCCAGCAGATGCACCAAGCAAAAGCAATGGCCTATCGAAAGGAGCCATTATAGGGATTGCCGTTGGCATCGGCGCCGCTTGCTTCCTAGCTCTCATCATCTTCTGCATCATCAGATTCCGACGCAAAGCCAAATGGAATAATACTGGTTCCACCGCTGAACAACGTCCATATACTGTCTCTGGACAACAACATTCTGAGTACAAGTCAGTTCCGGCGTTCAGTCCATCTCAAAGTAAGTGATACACCCCGTCATTGTTAAACAAAAATTAACCGAGCTAACGCGGACCATTTCTAATTCCAGTCTATGGAACGTCACCTTCAATCCCGCCCTACTCCCCGCCGCCAGGTTCTTTTGGCACTCAACCATACTCACCACCGCCACCATCCCAAGGTTCTCCTTACATATCCCCCTTACACTCGCCGTATGATCCTCTTGGGAATAAGACTAGGGCATCACATGTCCCGTCTTGTCTGAAGGATCAGATGGGAGTGGGAATACGTATGTTGCGTATCCGCCACCTCACGGTCCACCGCCGATGATGAATGGGAATAATGCTTATTTTGCTCAGCATCCTCTGGGGATTGGCGCGGCGGGGTATCAAGGTGGGCAACAGTATTCCGAGTTGGCGGTTGATGAGCAGTATCAGAGGAGGGAGTTGCAGGGTTGAGTCCAGCGGTATGAGTAGGTTTGTATTTTATGTAGTGATGGTAATAATTTTCAATGTATGTATTTATTTTTCTGGGATGGCTATATTGATACGCCTTGAGGATGTCGTTAATTGTTGAGTCTAGTAGACGATGAAGGCGCTGGTTGGGACGAATTCCAAGCAGCCATAGTTTACAAACATCTGTTGAAACAGAAAAAAACACCGGGCACTGACTCTTGATTGAAAATATTCGTTCCAAAAAGCCGAAATTGGCTCCAGACAGATTTCACCAGCTTCGAGTTTCACCCCAGTCGGAGATATCAAAAATACAACCACCTCTGTATCATCACTCGTCAAGGACTGTGGGGAATTGTTCAAGTACATTCACAGACCTTGAGCCAGCCTCGCAACAGTGGCTCCAACCCACCATGATTGAGTACGTGCCACAGACTCGCTGTTTAACTCTCAAATCAAGGCAGGAATGATGATCTGTGAAACTCTGGCCACATCTACACCGACCAGGTCCCTCTGGTAACACAACAGGAAGTCTCACCTTCGAGATGCGGGCCAACTCGGGCGATTTGTATGTCGACGGGATCAGGGTAGATCAATGATTACCAAGGCACTTTGGATGGGGAGACGGAGGCCAGAGTCGAGACCACGGCGGATCTGCGGTGCAACAATGGGAGATCATCAGCCCGTTGGTGGATCTACAACGTGACCGCGGGCACCAATCTTTCATGATGGCCTGAGGGTGGGGAGGGGAAAAAGGAGAAGAAAAAATAGAAAAAAAAAAGAAAAAAAATGGGGTGATGAGCAAAAGAAGTTGAGGGAGGAAGGTGTCACAAAAAATCAAGACGGTTCTCATCTCAGAATCTCATCCCCACGTGCCATTCGTTAGGTTGTTGCCCGAGTTTGGTGGTGGTGACTCCACACCAATGACGCCTATCTATTGGTGCCTAATGCCCTCTCCCATCGATCGTGACAGCCGTTTTAAGTTTTCAACCGGTTGTGTTACCCCCACAGAACCAACATTCAAACTCTCCAAGACATGAACAAACTCGAGGCACCATGACAGGCACAACCACTTACCAATACATGCCGATCGAAAAGGCCGATGGATTCCGACTTGTCCTCTTGAACCCATCTTCGGACCCCACTTCACCCCTCCACGGCTCACTCCTCAACACCACTCTCTCAGATTGCGATTTTGACCTCATCGAACCGTGGACTGCCCTTTCGTACGTCTGGGGAGCTCCCAACCCAAAAACAAATGGAACCATCATCCTTGACTTGATTCATCATATGCCTATTGGTGCCTCCTTAGATGCTGCCCTTCGAGACCTGCGTGATGCATCTCGAATCCGTCGAGTATGGGCAGACGCCCTCTGTATCGACCAACAAAATATCCCCGAGCGAAACAAACAGGTGACAATGATGGGTCGCATCTACACAACTGCAAATCACACCGTCATTCACCTCGGCTCCCTGACAGAAGAAGCGAAAAGTGTGCTCACCGCCGTACCGAGACAATATCTCTACTTCCTTGGCGTCGGGAAATCTCGACCGCGGGACGAGAATGCAATTGTGGAACTCGCGAAGCGGGATATTCTTACAAGACCATGGTTTCGCCGCGTCTGGATATACCAGGAACTCATTCTGTCAAAGGATCCATGGGTACAGTTGGGCAAGGTCCGGGTGCGATGGACCGATCTGTGCATGTTTCTCGTTGGACCGCCGACGTGGAACAATATGAGCTCGAGGGAGCTGGATGACGGGTTGAAGCTGTTGGGTAACATGAACTGGGCGAGAGCAAACGGTATTTCTGGATCGGCGGGGACTTTGTTGGACTTGTTGGAGCAGAGGAGGGGTTTGGGCGCCACGGACCCAAGGGACTTTGTTTACGCACACTTGGGTCTAGCCCAAGACCAGAATAAAGTGTCACGCTTTGTCCAGGTCAATTATAACAAGTCGGTAGCTGAGGTGTATGGAGACGTGGCGAGGTATGTCTTACACAACGATGAAAGGGGCTCAGCATTGGGGACTCTGTTGAAAGGGGCCGAGGATAGCAAGCAGGATGGCGAACTGCCCTCTTGGCTGCCGGATTGGAGATTCAAAGTGCCGCCGAGGCCCGAGATGTGGAAGGACAAGTTTTGGTCGAGGACAGTGTTTACCCAGCCAGCGCATTGGGCAATTGTGGAGTCGCCCCGACAGATTTTGGGGATCCTGGGGTACCATGTAGACCAGATTGACGAGGTGGGAACGATGCTACCGCCCTGCTCGACGGTGGACCGTGAGATGATGGCGGGATGCAAGAATGCCATGTCGGCCATCTCTGCTCTGTATCAGAGCAAGGGCGGCATCTATTACTCTGGCGATGGCTTCGGTCAGTATCCCCACGCTCCTCTGAGGGGCAAGGAAGCAGACCATCAATCCCTCTGTGAGGCTCTCGCGGGCGAATGGGTCAAATTCCTCCGTGCCTTGGAGAGCAATGGTAGCGAGACTCCCGAGAATGGACACCGCCATTTCGAATTTTACAACGAGTTGGGTGATTGGCTTCACCATGAGGCAACCAAGAAAAGAATTTTTGTTGGACAAGACAGTCATGGATTGTTGCGGATTATGAATGATTACATTCACGGCGTCTCATCATCACTTGACGGCAGAAGGCTGGCAAGAATGACTGGCGGAAGCTACGGAGTTATCCCCGCCACGGCCAACAGGGGACATGTCATCGTGGGATTGGTTGGTTGTGACTGGCCTGTCGTGCTCAGGGGTCTAACCCCAGTTCCTGAAGGTGTCAGGGAGCAGTTTGACGTTTCGGTAAAAAGTGCACTTTCGCAAAGATTCCCAGCTGGCAACTTGGTATACCACGGTGGCCCACAGTGGTTACCTCTTGATGATACAGAAGCACCCATTGATCATTATCAAGTGGTGGGAGCGTGTTGTGTCGATGGACACGTTGGGTGGGGTCTCCTGCAGCTCCCTGCGAAAGAAGAAATGCACATTTTTGGTCTACATTAACGTGATTACCCGTTGCCACTGGTTTCGGCGGAAAAGGGGGGCATGGGGTTTTTAGTTTTCACTAGCGACGTCCTTGATACCCAATCTGTTCAAGCTGCCAACGTCTCGGACGTTTTGTGGCTTCCGTGGCTCGGCCTTGAAGTTGATATTGGGACAAGCTAAACTTCATCCTGGTCCGTAGACACTGGACGGACGAAAAGTTTCGGTCTCATGGGAGGAATGCCTTGTCGTGTCAAGATTGTAAAAAATCGACGGTTCTTCTTCACGGTCCCTCTTCCCGTCGCGCTACCATTTCCTCGGGACCAACCCTCCACTCGTTTCTAACTCTCTGGCCCAACCGCGATCCACAATCCCATTCCCATCACCACCACATAGTATTTCTCTCGAGAATGGTCACCTGAGACTCCTGCATATCATCATAGAAGCGGTATGGATTGGACAGAAACGGGAACGGAGCTCGTTATCTTCGCCGTAATCATCGTCACCATCTCAGCACTTGCCGTTAGTTTGCGGTTCATATCTCGCGGATATTATGTCCGCAAACTCGGCTTGACGGACTGGGTTATTCTCTTGTCACTGATTGTCAATGTCGCGAATACAATCGTAATCATCTGTCATGTCTCGGCCGGCCTCGGTCGTCACTTTGGCGAGCTCACTGTTGAGGAGAGGAAGGCATACTTCAAAGTGAGAACCATCATCTGCTATCAATTTCTTTCAGGGGCACACTGCTAATTCTTCTTATTTTCGCAGGCCATATTTGCCGGAATCTTTGTTGGATCCACCAGCAATCTTCTCACAAAGATGTCGGTCCTTCTTCTCTTTCTCGACGTCTTCGTTCTGCCGGCCATGAGAAGGATAACTCAAATTGTCATGGCAATCGTTGCCGCTTACGGGGTATATCTCATTTTATCCCATGTATTCTTTTGTATTCCTGTTCACGCTTTTTGGAACCAGGGGTATCGCCCGCAAAAGTGTTTACCCGGGCCAATAAAGTGGTTCGTCGACTCGAGCTTGAACATTACCTTGGACGTAACAATTTTTTGTCTTCCGTTTCCTTTTATGAATTACATGAGATTGCCTTGGAAGCAAAAGTTGTGGTTGCATGTTGTTTTTGCTGTAGGATTCTTGTAAGTTTGTTTCCTTTCCCTTGTTTAGATGGTCCGCTTTGCTGACGTGTATTTTTTTGAACAGTGTTTGCATTGTATCCGTAATACGAATATATTTTCTCGCCCTCAGCGTCAGATCGACTGACAAGTCGTATATCAACGTCCAGGTCGCCTACTGGTCCACGGTCGAGATGAACATGGGTTGCATTGTTGCGTGTATACCGACTTATAAGCCGCTCATTAATAGGTTTTGTCCCAGGTTGTTGGCTTCTACGCTGAGAAATCCTACTGGATTTGAGGGGGATTATGGGGAACTTGAGGAGGGACAGTCGCATCCGCCTACGATATCCTCTGGGCCGTCGAGACGGCAGCAGCAGGGTACCGAGTCGGAGTTACAGGTTTTGTGATTGAACACATACAAAAAAGGGTTTCTTTTGTTTTTGGTGTGGGTTGGGATTTGTCTGGGACGCCTATGTTGAGGTTTGGAGGTTTTTCTTTTTTTCAGAATACCACAGTCAGTTGCGTCACAGGGTTATTATTTTGGGAATGGGATAGTTTTTATCGGAGGAATTAATGGGTATTTCGGTCTTGGTTGGGGTTTTGTGTTACTTTACATGTTTTATACCATGGTTAGGAATTTGGCACAAAAGGTGGTACAGGTATTCTGGCTTGTTTAACTACGTATATCATTGTATATACAATGGAGTTTATAGTAGTCCGTTAATAGCCCCAAGAAAGTTATAGATCTTGTTCATGTCGGACTGTTAGTTGTCTCCCTTGTTTTCCCCAATAAATACAACCAAAACCGCTGCGTATGCCGCTAAACACTCAAAAATGCGGGCTGGCTCTTTTAGAATAATGGTAGGAAAAGCGCCGCGATTACTAGGGTCACGAAAACCATTATGAACTTTCTTTGCAAGGTTTCGGAATGTTCGATGACAACAAGTGGGATCCAAAATGTCGAAATATACCCAGGACGGAAAAGCTAATCTTTTGAAATGGTAAGTGTGACATCACTTTTCTCATAACTCTCTGTGTCCAATAATTTTGTCGTCCAGGAGAGTGTTGAGTGCGGTCAAGTCCTTCTTGGGGGTGAATCGCAGTCCAGAAGGGTTCCTTGTTTGGTGTTTTTGGGCCAAGCAGTGCCTCCAAGTGGCGTTTTGTAAAGTTAAAGTCATCAGTATTGGTCATGGAAGCAACAACGGGATCAAAACCGACGGTATCGATGGTGGAAAAAGTGTTCAAGCCAGGGATAGGCTTGATGTAGTCAAAGTCTTGGATCGCAGTTTCTACAGATTCGATTGTTAATTTTGCGCCCCAGCATTTCTACGACTTATCAAAGATTCCATAAGATGGTAAGGCAAGCTTTTCTAATCCCAAAATCGACACTGTATTGGTGGAAGATGCTGATGGTATAGTCCTCATCTAACCAACTCGGGTCGTAATCTTCTGCCGTCGTGTACCGATACTCGAGTGCTTGTTGGATGAGTTTGGACCGGAGGCGCCGGACATGTAGATCGTGGATTACAGTCAGATCAATTGACATGTCCTATTTTCCTGTCCACAGTATCCTCTCTTGAAAGCATCCTTTTAGATCTTTTTCCAGTTGTCGTCCAGAGGCTTCGGCATTGGTGGGAGTCTCAGGTGTGGAAGAGTTGTTGTTCGAGGTGATAGTTGGTGCCGTCGATGAGTCTTGCACCGAGGGAGTGGCAGTCGTCGAAGCCGGATCTGTTGTGTGCTGCCGACCTGCAGATGATGGTGGGAGAGAGGGTTCGGTGCTCAGCCCTCTCAAGGTCAACTAACTCGTGAGAATCATCATCCTGAGTTTGAGTTGGGAAGGGAGGTTGTGGCATGTTGTAATTGTTCGTTGTGATCTCAAACTCGGCAGTTGTGTCAACACCTCTTCCATAGCTGAATAATTACAACTTAGTCTGCCCCGGCGATACTTTGGTACGTACCGCGGTGCAACGTGTTAACCATCAATTATGCCTTGCTGATTCTTCATGCATGCCAAGCCCATCCCTCAATCTCGTCTTGACCTATCTGTTTATCTGTGTTCTTTGTCGTGTTGTTGTTAAGGGGTACTGCTAGCCAACGGAATATAATTAAACACAGATTTGATGAAAAGTCTTTTTCGTGGCTGCCGCCCGAACAGCACTTTTCTCCCCTTGGCTGCAGGGTGGCTGAATGAAGTAAAAAATGTGGTGAAGAATGCTCCGACTCATTCAGACTCGTTTCCGCTGTGGGCTGGCGGACCGTAACGGTGATGTGTTAGAATGGGAGACGTGACTATATGCTATGATGGCAAGGACATGGTCAAAAGCCAGGTAGGAGAATGAAGATACTTGTTTCACTGGCGCCTTTATTATTATCTATGTACAAACAAAATCAGAAGGATATCTCGGAACAGATATGGGCAGACCGCCTCGCGGCCTCCTGATCCACGCACAGCTGCCATATCGAAACCTGTGACAAGGGCGTGTATAATGGGCTTAGAATAGCCTTGTATTCAAATCAATATAATAAACTGTAATGGCCTCAAGGTCCTTGTCCTTCCAACATTCTAACTAGGAAAACCAAGGCCCTATTTATACTCGTACGGGTCCCTCCTGGGCCCTCGTACTTCCGTGGCCATTCCTCTCTCCGTCGGAGGCCCTTCTCGCCACCCGGCGATTACAAAGAGAACAGTCATCATGACTCAGTGGATCTACAGCCATCCTGCAGATCTGTCCCGCGTCGGTGATCTTCTTGACCAACCATCCTTCAGTATACTGGTCATCGGGCACCTCCTCTCACATAGCATAACCCTCCTTCAGCCGCCCTACTATACTGGTAGGCCGTGGAGGGTCTTTAACATGGTGGTTGTTGTGTCGAGTGGCCGAGTACACTGTTGGATGCTGTCAGCGGGAACCGTGTGACAAGACCTCGTATTGCTTGTGAGCAAGTTGATATGACTTTACTCGGTACACAATACTGCGACTCCGAGGGCGATATTCAGGAGAGTAAAGATACCGACTGCTGTCGCAATCCAAAACGTGGCAAATTGTATCAGATTCTCCCCTTGGTAGTAAAGTCCCAACTGCTGCAGACCGACAGGGGGACCGGCCATGATATGCATGAGGTCGGCGATTCGATTGCGCCAATAGGTGTAGTCATTGAGGTTTGGCTTGATGGGTCTGTTGCAAAGACCTAGTTGATAAAACGGCCTTTTGTGCTTGTCGAGGAAATGTTGCGTAGACTTGTGTGGGGGGAACAAAAGGTTAAGAGTGCCTAAAGTTTCGCCAAGGACATCTTGAGGAATGAGGGAAGTGTTGAACTTGAGGTGGTTGTCGAGGCAGATTTTGTGCTCGTAGATTGTGAGCGTCTTGTGCTTCTAGTCTATTGTGAAATGGTCTGCGAGGTTATCGGTCCAGATGATTTTGTAGCCGCGATACTTGACGAAGAAGTGAGCTGCCAGATGTGGATGGATTTCAGCGTCTCTGTCTGGTGTGCGGGATTTCTCATTTTGTAGAGAGTTGAAATGATTTGGACCACTTCAGAGAGTGTCTGTGTTGCGCTCCAAAGGAGAAGTCCTGGTTTCTCCCAACAGAAAGAACTGACGTCGACATTAAGCCATACACGCACTGCAATGTCAACAGAGACCATCAATTGGTCGTCGGACAGCCCTTTTTCGACTGCAAGTTCGCGGGCTGTTTCAATGGCCTCTGTTCTTCTGATTCCGCCTCCCTTGATACGCTGGAGCTTTTCAACGAGGGGAAAAATGTCAGGCGGCGTAGTGCCAACATGTGGCTGGTTCCATGTTGACCCTATTGACGACAACTCTGTTCCAAGGTAGTCGAGAAATCTTTCGTAAAGTTTCGGGACTTTGATTATGTCGTTTTTGCCGATGTCGGGCCAAATCTTGGACGGGAAGTCGGACGACATTCTCCCAGACCGGCTCTCGGTGTTCGGGCTATGTCATTTGAGTTGGAAAATGAGTGGAGTGGCCTGCCTTTTCAGTGTGTTGTTAGCGGAATTTCTCCTCAGTTCCCTAAATCCGTGGAAAACCCCTATTGGTACGGATAATGCCAAAAACCAATATATGCATGCACACAGCCTCCGGGGGGAGAAAAAAAAATCATACCAGAGACCATTGAAGTTGTGTTCTGTCAAAAATGTTGTTGAAGTACATTCCGTACTTCTGACATCCAGAAAGCGGTCCCTTAGATGTAGTCCATCATGGCCTCCGCCGATAGAGAATATACGACAAGAGCTTCTGCCAGCGGATAGACGCAAGGAGCAAATTATTGTTTATGCCGCATCAGAGCCAAATTCTCTTTCAAGTCCTTATATCGAAAATCGTGCTTCTGAATCGTCCTCTGGACTGGCAATCCAGAGCACCATACCTTCTTTAACAAATGCGACGACGAATGTGTACACGGCAGCTTCATCTTTGACGAGTGAAGACCAATGTCTTCCCAGAGCCCATCTTCTCCCAACTCATCAAGCACCAAAGCAACGGCAGTACCACCGAGTGAGACAGCAGCGTTAACAGCACCTCAATCCTGCCCGCAACACATTGACATCGCGGATATCTAATTTTTGGGACCTTTCAGTACGGCGAAACGATTCAAAGATTTCAAGCAGCTCTGTTTCCTCAAACACGACTGAGAGCAATAGCGGCGTTCTTCTACCTCTTCCAAGCAAGGACAAGATTTACCCTTTCCGTGGAGCCCCGGGTCTCTATGTGGGCAGAGAAGAAGAGATCCCGCGTCCTCCACATGTGTTGCTGAGATGGACGACGGAGATAGAACCAAGGTTATGGATTGACATGCGCGAGTTTCAGAAAGGAATCAAGCAAGCAAAGCGAGGGCGGAAATCACTCCCTCGTCTTTCTCTGGAGTTGCAGATGTCAGGCTATGCCGCTGGAAATGCTACATACGTCGAGCTATTTCCACGGGTATGGATTCTCTACGACAAACAAGACTGGAAGGAGACTATCAAGAAGTTTGTGCGGCAAACCAAGTGGTTGGAAGGAGAGGGGCTCGGGAAAGTAGAGGTACGAATCGGCAGTCCGTCACTCTGCACGATTACTCCCTCGATACCCATCATCGGGCTTGATCTCAGATCTGAGGAGGTTTTCCTCATCTCAGAGGGGCTGCATTTGTATCTTCATGTCGAGTCACACGAATCAGAAACTGCAACAGGCCGCATATGCTGTGCGACTGTTACCGACAAGGCGAATGGTAGGATCCTGGGCCAGCAGATATTGAGAATTGGCGGCGTAATATCGGTGAATGGAAGAGACTTGACAATCAACACGGCCCATGGGATACTGGAGCTTTGCTGGGACATGCTGCAAGATTATGATTCGGGAGGCTTGGATGATGACTCAAAGGGGGATGGCGAACAAGTTGAAGACGAATCTGATGAAGAGCAGGACGACATTTATTCTCAAGATAAAAGTTCAAATTGATCAACAACAAATAACATCCCGGCCTTCAGGACATTAGGGGAAGTGGATTATGCCTCAATTTCATCCTGGCAGTGTATTCAGGGGCACGGGATGACTAGCTTCATGGGCGTCAATGGTCTGGACCCTGACATGGTTGTACCGCCAATTTCAAGATCAAACTTTGCGTCTATATCCATATCATGGAGGTTCGGAATACGTCAGGTTCCTCAGGGCAATCGACTCATTTATCGTAAGGAGACAGGAAAAAATCCAAGGCCTAACTATTATTCGGCTGCAAGCACGACATTTAAAGCGACAGCATCCTCCATTACCACTGTATATGACCAAGGCAAAGGAAGAGGAGACACGGAAAAGGCTAAAGGCCGCCCTAAAAGACCTCTGTTATGTTGCAATGGTGTTTGAATCCTGGTATAGCTTGGTGAAGGACGATGGACGAGCAACTTCTCTCTTTAAAGCTGTAAGTCCATACGCCCCAGGCATAATAACAAGGGTGGTTCGAGACGCGGGACTGTCAGATTTAACGAGACCTAGTCAGAAAGTGGTTTAAGTTGATAACAGCTCGTATTCACTGTTCGGTGAATCTGTAAGGAGCCGGAGCTGAA